>JAEKIV010000360.1:0-33725 GCA_016801325.1 Hypholoma fasciculare
GACTCGTTCATCTTCCTCTCTGAACACCAGCCATGACGGCACCTCCGATAGCTGAGAATAAGTATATTGCTCAGATTTTTCTCGTTGTACTGATCACATATTGGCCCACCGTCCACATATTGCTAGTTTTTCATTGGATTTTTATGTTATCTACACACATTGTACTCTATCCTCATTGCACTACGTACGTATGTACTTGTAAGCTCTCGATCTGGCTTTGTATATCTACCCAAATTGTACAATATCTTCATTGCACTACGTACATACTGATATAATTCTAAATCCTCGGTCCGACTTTGAACGCCGTTTGAACCTTCGTAGATCTTGCAGGACGCTCAGTGCGCCCAGATATTGGTTTGCAAGCATGGTTATTCTTCAGACCGAGTCGACGCACCAGCCACATTGCAGACTCAAGTTACCGCTGCTCGAACTTTCGTTATCAGCACGAGAACGAGCAGCCATCTCCATGTTCATACATTATTCCACCCCGGAGGATGAGAGTGGAATAGATGCTCGAAAAGACGCCCACTCGAGAGCCCGAATGTATCTATTAATAGACAGAAAATTAGACGCTCACGATGATTACTACGACTTGTAGCTTGATTACTTATTCAGCCGGGGGCGTTTTTCATTTGGGCTGCACAGTCAAAATTTGTTGTACAGAAAATTCAATCCCTTTATGGTGGCCTTTGAGACGCCTAGGGGCCATCGAGATACTTCTGAGTGAGAGTAGTGAGGCGATGCGCTCAATTCCAACTAATCTCAATTGGGAGGATCGGCGCCAAGTGCCATGGCGCGACTCCGACGAGGAAAGAAATTGCATGGACTTGACTCGGCTATCATAAAGGCTGTTGCCAATTGAAGTCAAATTATGTCATTTCAATACTATGCCAAAGATCCGCAATCTAATCTGGACTAGTATGTCTGCGCTAAACCACTCCGATTGCCTTGCTCTCGACGAGAAAAGGCACGTTTTTATATTCCTATTGAATGACCTACAGGATCCTATCAGATCACACAAGAATATAGCGTGGAATATGCGAACCACTCCACTACGTAGCTGGCAGTCCATGACTCCAATTTACGATCATAATTTGGTTGCATCAGACGGTGTAATAAACCTATTTGTCTTTGTCCTTCGGCAGCTCTCCGCACACCGCAGTTTCGGCTTCTTTGAGTAGTCGTCGTCATGAAACATTTCGATGAATCACGAAAGGCTATGATCTGCAATTAAGGAAAAGCATTTCCCTACTTGGCAGGTAATTACTTTTTTGATGGAAGATCCATCTAAAATACTCACTGTAGGGTATATAAACCAGCAGAAGAGAACGCTATTCCCTAGCTAGAGCAGGTCCTCTTTGCCCATCTAACCCCCAACATCTTCTGGCGCCGGTCACCAGAACAAATTTTCTGTTCGTCGTCTAATATTCATTGTAGACCAACTGGCTGTCGCGCTAATATTTTCTTCCTTCCAGAATCTAATCTCATACAACATGTTATCCATGCGTATCATCTCTTTGGCTGCTGTTCTCTTTGGTGCCCTGGCAGTCAGCGCGGCGCCCATGCCCGCCGTCAAGGCCAACCATGTTCACCCAGGGTCCGTGTTCGTGGCGAAGCCAGTGCACTTCGACCCACCTCATGTGCGTATTTACTTACTCCAAATTACCAAACCCACCGAGCCATCCTGACACGATCCCATTGATCAGCCGGGACACTCTGCCACCACTGGAGCAAGGAACCACCCCGTGATTGCTCTCGGCCACCCAGACGGCGAGGGCTGGGTTCCCGTAGCGGCCGTGTCGCACAACCACCCCTCGCACATGGGCACTACGCACGATGCGCAACACTATGACGCGCACACCCACGCTGCTGGCCATGGCTCGTTCAGTGCGGGCAGTCACGTTGCTGTCCAGCATCCGACGCACGTCCACATCGACGACCTCAACCACGTCTCCCATGACAGCAATCTGCCGGCGAGGCTGCACGAGACTGATACTCACAACTTGGTTCACGCCGTCCGTGAGTGTTGCATTTCTTCTGCGAATATTCGTTCGTGCTCAGTGCTTCTTTTTTAGACCAGGCTAGTGGTTACTCGTCGAATAACCCCCGCATTGTGACCCCTCCTCCCACCACTCCCCCCTGGCGCAAGGGAAACTAAGCGTATAGGATGCATGTATTAGTTTATGAAAATTTAACGAGACTGTTACGACTAAACCTGTCGGAATTTTGAAGAATGCGTTCCATTTCGGCGTAGGCCTGTTAGAATATTCTTAGGTGAAATCTCTTCTTTGTCTAAGTTCGTTGTCAAGTCTTCCAGCACATGTCTTTTGAGGTTGCATATTTTCAGTCCTCCACAGCGGATACTTGATAACAAACAATGGCCAAAATCGCGGATTTGGGGACATTTCTCATGGTTTAATTTTGTGAAAGGTACTGCATAGTTTGAAAATAGAATTAGCTTCACCCGAGTTACATGCAGTTCACTTAATGCTAGTATGCAGTATTAACATACGGTTGAGCCATCCAGCGACAAAGAATTACGCGCGGGTAGGCAGCATTTAATCTATTCCGTCGATGAAGCATAGCTCCGTATGAGACTTCCTGCAGATCCGTGGCGCGGTTTAATTGTGCATTTGAAAGGTATTGGCTGACTATTCAAAATCATTGCCATTTGTTTGATATAAAAGATGAGGAACTAAACACACTGTGTGACTCCGTCCTCGTACTTCATGGCAGGCTCAATGGTCTCCCCGTTTTCACCCACTTCTTTAGAGATGGTGAACGTCGATAGAATCGACGCCATGCAGAGCCAGATCGTCGCAAGGGCAACATGCGCCCCCGGACATACCCTAATCATCATGGTGTTCAGTACAAGTCAATTACACCAAAGTTAGCCACATTGGGCGCAGAAAGCGCGCTCACCGCCGGCCAAAGCCAAATCCAAAATCAGCGGGATCGCGAATTGAGGGATCAAATTGGCCGTCTTTTAAAAATCGTTCAGGGAGGAAGTTCCTCGGGTCTGGATATTCTTTTTCATCGTTCAAGACGGCCCTGTCACCAGGGTGAGAAGCGGTACACAACTGTGGATCGTAGTCGCTTGCCATGCATTCCCAATTATAAGGGATTGTCCGGGGATACGATACCCATTGTATATATCGTCTTCTTCGAGGAAGTGAGGGATGCCTATAACATGTCATATTAAGTATATGATGGACAAGACAATAGAGTTACTAAAACTGACCTATCGGACCTGGGGGATGCCACCTATATTTTTCAAATGACAAGACTGATGTCTTTAATCATTTACGGACAAACCTTTGCACTTCCTTCAATATCGCCAAGACATAAGGTAAGAACGGTTCGTCCCGGGCTTCTGGGAGCCGCTCGCGGCCAATGACACTGTCGAGCTCCTCTTGTGCCTTTCGTTGGGCATCCGGGAAGCACATCATCGCCAAGAAAAAGGTATGGAGAACTGCTTTCGTTGTGCTCGACCCACCTACATTCTTGTTATAAGTTCATGGCCGAGGACTTGTTATCAGTTGCACATACCGATGAAGACAACTCCTGCGATATCTTTGATTGCCAATTCCTGTTCCTCGACATCGCTTTTGGACGATCGATCCATGTTTTCCAATGACCAGCTGACGAAGGAGTCTTCCCCATTACCCTCGGCCTGTAAATTTACCTCTCAAGTCAGCCTTCAAGTGGCGCCGAGAGGTAACGGAGAATCCTACAGCCAATTTTTTCGTCTCAAGGAATGGCTCATCCCGGAATTGCCGCACCAATTCCTTCCATTGGGCCGGAGTCTTATTAAATGGCATCCCGCGCCATATTGGCGCGAGGATGGGCAGAATCCAGGGGATAACATCGACGAGACCCGAAACAGGCATCGCACTCCCCGAAAGTGCGTCCATCACATCCTCGGCGAGATTGATATAGTGCACATTAGACTGCTTGTGGGTTCCGTAGGTCACGGAGTGCAGTATACCTCCTATGAAGCTAGAGGCAAGTCGATATCAGCAGGGTAGCGGAAGAAATAGAGCAGCATGCATTTCACTGTTTGATATGCTCCCTATAGCTGTCGGGCGCGTCAAGCAGCCGAAGGAGGAGCTGGTGGACATGAATGGTCTTTTGTAGCTGAAGGGTTTCGTTGAACGTTTTCGACTGAAAGTACCGCTGGAATACGCGCCGGCGTTCTTTAAGTGCAGAGCCAAATGGAACAAAGGGAAGCAGCCAAGCGAAGTCCATGCTAGTTCCATTAATAAATCATCGTCTGGCTTCGAAGAATCTGCGTACTATTTATTAATCAGAGTGAATTTCGGACTATCCAACGGCAAAAAAAATTAGATAAACTCATATGTGCCTGTCAGACAATAGTGATCACTGACCGACCAGAATAAGTCAATGAGCGCTTCTCCATCAAGTCTGAAATCGCTCTGACAGAGTTAAGGATAATGATGGACGCCCCGAAAACATTCAAGTGTATGATATCCGAGTCTTCAGGACGAAGATGCGTCAGAGCAGGCCCACTGATGAATTGAAACACCCTCACTATATTCCTTGCCCCATCGCTCAAATGTTTCCCATTCCGCGTTTGAAGGAAAGTCCAACAGGTTTCCGAGAACAGGCCATTTGGGAGGGCCCGGCGGAAGAGGAAGATCGGTCTGCTTGATGTATTTAGTGTAAAGATATATTACGATCAATAAGCCAGATCCATAGAGAAAAGCGCCCCAGAGAGAAAGAGCCATGGCAGAGAAAGTAAGGTCCAGCTCCAAACCATATAATAGGTGTTATATATCTTTCGGAAGCTGTCAAGATCAAGCCAATAGCATCTCCAAGAACGCCCGCAAATGGCGGCGTGTTGAGAACTGAACACGCCACCCTAAGAACGGATAAGCGTAATAAAATACCTAATCAGCTGTACTATCATCTGAGAATATAAGTTAAAATTTGATGAATAAATGATTCCATTCGAAAAAGGAAGCTTACAGGGCGTCAATATGTGGAATTGGTGGACCGCGGGTATCGTGAAGAGGGCGCTGAATCGTAATCCCTGACCGGAAGGACCGAACCACGCACCCTATTACATATTTTGTAAGTAGAGAAATGGTCTCAGCCGGGCCAGAGCTGCGCGTGGTGCTTGAGTACGCGAGGCCAATGTACAGAGAACGTTTGAGAACGTCCGTATCCCCTCTAGAATGCCAACAGAATGCCACATATGGTTGATCCAAGTGTTAGTGCAACCACGGCTTAGGCATTTGAGAAGCCGCATATATGCGTCCAATTGATGCTTTTTCCATATGCAATCCAGTAATCTCCAGCAACAGAGAACCAGTTTCCCATTGCATATCATCCTCAAAGATCCTCCGAGGTTCGTTCCCCGCTGCCAGGTACGCGGCGCTCGTCGCCGTTGATGGCCTAGTCGAAGTATGATCGGTACAACTCATAGTCGATATCGTCGGACGTTCACGAAAGCAGTGGGTCCAAGAAGTCAAGGTTTTAACGTTAATTAACAGTAGGCGGCTGCTGTTCGTGGTCCGGGTCTGACGAAATTGTCAAACAAGTTGAAAGTCAAGAGTGGTTTTGTTTGTTCCACTTTGCCAATTCATCGTGCACGCGCTGAACGTTCCTTTGCTCACAACCTCAACACAACCTTTCCTTGACCTTACCAATAAGCCTTCCAGAATCCTTCTGGGGCTCTGACCGTGCATCATGTCGAGCAGCACTGCTCTTAAGACATTCTCTTTGACGAACGACATTGTCGAGGTCTCGCCACAGGACGAAATATATCGCTTCGACGCAGCGGCAGATAAGCGCATCAACAGCGAGCAACCATGGAAGAAAGAGTAGCGTGTTTTACACATGTGCGATCTGCAAATGACTGATGGACAGCATCTTGAAGCCCACATTTCTTCAAGTCGTGCAGGATATCTGCTATTGCGTTGATCAAGATGGTGTGTGCACGTCTCAGAGAGCAGGCGCGATCTCATCGATTAACATATTGCTCCAGGTCATCCATGCGCGTTCTGGTGTGCCGTATGAGATTATGGGGCTGATGCAGGGCAAAGTCATGAATAATACGCTGGTCATCATGGATTCGTTCGCGCTCCCGGTGCAAGGTACCGAAACACGCGTGAATGCCGCAAACGAGGCCAATGAATACATGGTGGAGTACGTCAATCAGAGTGAAAAGGTGCGTCGTGTATACTCTCTATTCGGATATCCGCAATTGAATACTTGCCATCTTAGGCTGGTAGACTGGAGAACGCAATTGGATGGTACCATTCTCATCCGGGATACGGATGCTGGCTTTCTGGCATTGATGTAAACACCCAGATCAACAACCAGAAGTATCAAGACCCATTTGTCGCCGTTGTGGTGCGCACTTTGCTCATGCCGTCGATTTTTGCTGATCTTTTGTGGTTCCAAGATTGATCCTAACCGAACCATCTCGGCCGGGAAAGTCGATATAGGGGCTTTCCGCACCTTCCCTGAAAACTACACCCCGCCCAACGTGTCGCAGTCGGAATACCAGTCAATTCCGTTGAACAAGATTGAGGATTTCGGTGTTCACGCAAATCAATACTATCAACTAGAAGTCGAAGTGTTCAAGTCAACTCTCGATAATGATCTCCTGTCGATGCTGTGGAACAAGTATTGGGTGAACACTCTTAGTCAGAGTCCTCTCATCTCGGTGAGTACTATTGATCCTTCATAAATTGTGTATCTCTAACATATATCTATCAGAACCGAGCCTACGCAGTCTCCCAGCTATCGGATCTACACCAGAAATTAGCCAAGGCTCAAAATGCAGTTTCAAGCACCAGGGCAACGGCGCCTGCATTGAAGGAGAAAGAGCAATCTGCGACATCCCAGAAGGTAATTGCATATACCTCATCTGCTAGCGGCGATTAACTGTGGTCTCCAATAGCAAAAGGAGAAAGACGAGAAGAAGAAGGAAGATAATCAACTAACGAAGAGCGTAAAAGACAGGTTTGTTTCCCCCATCTGCCGTGGAATCCGCTGGGTCTCATATATCTATAGCACGAAGATCGCAGTTGAGGCGCAACATGGTCTTATCACTCAAGTGATTAAAGACGTAATATTCTCTATGCGCCCGAAAGGAGAGTCATCGGACAAAGTCGCAGAGATTACAGACATGGCAATTGGCTAATCTTCTAATCTTCACACTTTTCTTTTGTATCATATCGCTTTCGCCCACGATCTGAATGCTCGAGCATGTTTTCTGTACTAATGATCAACGTTTTGTAAAATAAAAAATGGTGGATGTCTTTGGAATGAGCCAAGTGAGCGGA
Organism: Hypholoma fasciculare; assembly: GCA_016801325.1. Taxonomy (NCBI): domain Eukaryota; kingdom Fungi; phylum Basidiomycota; class Agaricomycetes; order Agaricales; family Strophariaceae; genus Hypholoma; species Hypholoma fasciculare. Next base: position 7,317 of record JAEKIV010000360.1, read on the forward strand.
AGAAGGGTCCGAAAGGGTGGTACACAACAAAGACAAACAACACAGTCGTTGTGTGCCGAGTTCTTCGACATAGACCGCCGTCCATCCTCAAGAACACCACATCACCAACGTGAGTCTTCATGCCCCTCTGATACGCTGTAAACATCCGTCCCAGAATGCATATGTAACCTTTGGGCGAAAAAACGACGGAAATCGGATGGATGGGATGTCGGCACTCTGGATGACGGGCACATCAACAAAATTTCATCGGCGGCGTGCTAATCATCCTCTTCCTCTCTACGCACAGAATGGGCTTCACCGAATATCAAGTCGTTGGACGCCACTTGCCCACCGAGGCAGAGCCCACCCCCAAGATCTACCGCATGCGCATTTTTGCGCCCAATGAGGTCGTCGCCAAGTCGCGCTTCTGGTATTTCTTGAGGTACGTGCCGCCATCTTACTCCGTCAAGCCCGTACCCAACACTGCGCAGGCAACTCAAAAAGGTCAAGAAGGCCAATGGCGAGATCATTGGTGTCAACGTCGTATGTATCTTGATGTCCCTTGCAGCCCTCAAGAGGCAGGCGGAATGGGATTGCTGACCACAGGGCCCCCGCGTTGCAATCTTGCTTGTTCGCCGGCCCTTTTTTAGATCCACGAAAAGAAGCCCTTGAAGGTCAAGAACTTCGGTATCTGGCTCCGCTACGACTCGCGGTCTGGTACCCACAACATGTACAAGGAGTTCCGCGACCTCAGCCGTGCTGATGCCGTCAAGAGCCTCTACCAGGACATGGCCGCCAGGCACCGTGCCCGCTTCAGGTCGATCCACGTACGTCAGCTTTTCGCGGCGCTCGCGCTTTAGATATCAACATCATCCACAGATCCTCCGTGTCGTCGAGATCGAGAAATCCGAGGACATCCGCCGCCCTTACATCAAGCAGCTCCTCACTCCCAAGCTCAGGTTCCCTCTCCCCCACCGCGTCACGAAGTTCCGTTCGACCTTCGTTGCCAACCGCCCTGTCACCTTCTAAACAGGTGTTGTATTACTTATGTGGTGATGGATTGGATGGTGAGGCTGGAAGCCATGGTATACTCTACAGTATTTTTGTATGAATTTATTCATGTTGCTTTCACCCAAAAATTATGCCTACGATTCGAACATCTTTATTGAACTGAGCCTGAAAGGGGCCTTAGAGTCAGTGCACTTCGGGTACACAACTACATATGCAGACAAGGAAAAGATGTATATACTGTAAGTTCAAATATCCTAAGTGGCAGGAGGGAGGTCATAAAAGGAATGGAGAATGGGCATAATCATCATATGCATGAGGGGTTCTAGTCACAAGGTATGTATGCATGTAAATAAATGTTAGAAGCCTAGAAGAGCTTCAAACATCAGGAAGAGGACGAAGTCCTACAGACGGAGAAAACGATTTTACGTAGGGCATGATGGCGCATGGGAGAGAGGAGCGGGAGTTTTATGTAAGAGGGAGAAGAGAGGAAAGACGTTAAATACCGAATTTGGGTGTAGTGTATGATGGACTAGTGTATAAAAATGCAAGGAGAGCAAAAAGGAATATGTATGCGAGAAGGACCAAAATGGACAGAGGATAGGAAGGAACAAGAAGCGATGGATTACGGATGGCTATAATGACAATGATAATGACACATGCGATGTCGGGTAGGGGCGGCCAGGGAGCCCTTTCATCAATAATAAATAGGGAATTGGAACGCGAACGCTGGCGACTGTCCAAATCCGCCCTAAGTCGGTGGCGCCAGACAGGTGAATATACGTTCGCGAGTTCGGGTCGCTGCCGGATAGCGAGCGAGTCAATATGTTGCACGTGAAAAACAGAATTTAAGCGCCTGGTCCTGTTCAATAGTTGCGAGCAGAGCCAATCGCAAGAGCAGAATTGGTAGGGCTGCTAACGATCACGACGAAATTCGTTCAGGAGACCATTTCCCTACGTCCTGCCCCATAACGAAGACGACCTCTTCCTCCTCGTCTTCTTCTTCATCTTCTGTGGCGGATACGTCGGCAGTATTCGTTGTAGGATGCCCATTGGTATGAGGGCCTGTGGCAGAAGGTTCCGGCGCCTGTTGATCGACAGGCCAGGGTGCAGCAGAATTAGCGTTGTTATAGGAATTTTCGTGCTGCTGCTGTTGGGGATGCTGGCTCGGGTAATTTTGTTGATAAGGCTGTTGAGACTCATCGTGATATGTGCCCATATTTTGGTATGCTTGTGGCGCAGGCTGCTCTTCGACTGTGCTCGACGCTGCGTCGGGAAGGACGAAGCTCTCCCACCCGCCCATCCTGACCATGGTTCCACGTACCTGTACAAGACTGGAAAGCGTGAGTACGTCCCTTACGAGCTGCGAGTCCATGGTCAGTTGTTTCACGCGATTGAAGGATGCTATCAACGATATAGGGATCCACCCTCGGGAATCCATCTATGTAGCGAGTTCAATTATCTGCGCCTCAATCAAAAGACAATCGAAAACGCACCTGTTGGCGGAGGAAGAAGTCCTGGGCCATGTTTTGCGGGCTGAGGTAGTACTCGAGTTGTCCAAGCAGATAGTATCGCGTGGGGTCAAGTGGGAAGGAAATGGGAGAAAGGGGAACCGGAACAGGCGGCGAAACATGGGTGACATGGGGGCCGTTCGCAGGCGGGAGCTGCAATGGCGGAGCGTATCGTTCGAATCCAGTCACGCCGGGAGAAGGCAGATAAGGGGCCATCTGCCGCGGTGGGGGGTAATACCCAGCGCCGGGCATTGGCTGGTGATGCTCGCCCATGGGCGACAGCGGGATCGGTGTCACGACAAAAGGCGGCGACCGATGCGCAACGCCGCCAGGCCCACCGCCGCTCCTCGGGTATCCGCCACGCCCATATCCTCGAGAGAATCCATTAGCACCCCGTCCACGGCGCCCACCGTACGCGCCCCGGTCGCCGCCTCCGTACCCGCGCCCTCCTGGTACCGGGCCGAACGCACCGCCCCGGCGCCCTCCTCGCCCCAACGGCGGTAATCCATCTGCGCCGCGCCCATATCCATGTTCTCGCGGAAGCCCATACGCAGCATGGCTTGGACCTGCCTCGATGCCACCGAGTAAGTCGTCGCCGGGGCCCGGCACACGTGGGTCGCCCATGAGCGCACTAGTGTTCACATTCCATATCGCCGCCTCGCGAGCGCGCTCTGCTTCGAATTCGCGTTCCCGAGCGAGGCGCTCTTCGCGAGCGACTGCAGCATAGCCTGAGCCGCTCGCTGCACCGAAGCCATACCCGTAGTCCTTCACCACAAGGTCCGGGTCCGCTTCCGCGGGGGGCAGCACGGGCGGATGTGTCGCGTCTGTTTGCGGAAGCGGAAGCGGGTGACGGTGCGATGGCAGGTGGGCGAAAGAAGCGCTACTATGGAGATCCAGTGCGGCGGCAAGATTCGCCAGGCTGTCTGTGTTAGTGTTTGAGATTGCGGGCATGGTGCTCGAGCCGTGTAGTAGACCGCCTTCGATCGGCGGTGTTTGAGCCACTGCTGCTGGTTGCTGCTGCTCATTAATATCTTCAGCCTCGTCGGATGGTGGGAGCACCCGCTCGCGCTGGACGGGCGGCGTGCTGCTTGCAGTGCCGAACTTCCACCTGATCTCGGCCTGCATGCTCTGCGACGCCTGCACGGCCGGGATAAAATCTGCACCATCTTCGGGAACAACAGTATGCGCTCTCCCTGCTTGCCTGCCGCCTTCCTTCACGTTATCGCGATCCTTCGAGGCTACGTTGGCTGCTTTGCTCTTGCTGCCTTTTCCCTTCGCCGCCTTGACACTGTCCCCCGCCTGACTCTCGCCTTGGTGTTCTTCTTTCCCTGAAACGACGTCCACATGTCCGTTCTCGATCACCACGCCATTCATGGCGCCCGCCGCATGCCCGTTGACAGACAACGGGCTGTCGATGGTCCCGAACATCATCTTCTCGCGTAGTGCAACTGCACTGGAGCTTGGCGCAAGCTCGCCCTTCTCCTCTACCTCGCCGCTGCGCAGCGGCGCAACATCAACGTTGAGAACCGGTACCGATGCAGACGTAGGCGGCGGCGGTGGCGGCGGTGCAGGACCAGATATCTGCCCGTCACTAGCATAGCCTAGTGGTATATAGGGCGTTGGCTGATGTTGTTGCTGCTGTACTGGCGGGTACGAATACGGGGGACCAGGCGGTGGGCCATGACCTTGTGGTCCCTGCCATGCACCGTACCCATACGGCCCGGGCGCATACATCGGGTAGCCGTACGCGCCGGGCGGCGGCGTGTACCCCTCACCCGGGGGCTGCATGTGCGGCTGGTGCGGATAAAATGGCGGCGTTGTTACCTGGAACGCGTGCGCCGCTGGAGACGGTGGCCTAGCGGGCTGCATAGGGTGCGATTGGTGGCGCGGGAAGGGGGCGGGAGCTGCCTCGAGAGTTGGGGTGTGTCCGGGCGTCGAGTAATGCGGCGCGGGATACGGCACTGGCGGTGGGGGCTGATATTGAACAGCGGGAAGCTGAGAAGCGGGCCGGGAGTGCGTCGACGGCCCCGCAACTAGGACCGTAACGAGTCAGCACATGCTGCGCAACAGCAACGAGTGGATTACGAACCAGATATAACGCCATTTAACCCCTCTTCTAATGGCAGCCGTCGGCCTCGGGCTACCCTTGGACTGTTTTGCGCACTCTGCGCGCGTGATTGAGCCGCCGACGTGCGCCCCGACTGTGACCGTGGCGTATTATTTGCGCTAGTGTTGGCATGGCTGTTATTCACGTCCGTAGTACCAGCCGAACTGGGCTGCGTGTGAGGACTACTACGGCTGCCCTTGCGCGGGCCGCCGTTATTGGGCGCTGCTGGCTTACGTGCCGCTACAGCCGCGTCAGCGGCGGCTTGCAGCTCTGCGGCGGGTATTGGGACCCATTTCGATTTGGCCTTGCTTTTAGTGTTACTTTTGATGCCTGAATACATAATGATGTCAGCATATAATCAATCGAAAGACGCAGCGTCAAAATGTCGTTGTGAAGTTGTGAGGAAGATAACAACCAAGTTGAAAAGATTTCCGAAAATGAATTTTGGAGGATTTCAAAACATTGGGGAAAGATGATTGACACAGATTGGTCCCGAAAATTAACCCTTGCAAGGTCTTCGCCGTCAAGAATAGCCAGAGAAAATACACGGTGATAAGGAAACCGCGGAGGCCAAGTTGCAGAGTAAAAGTACTTTTTTAGAGCAAGAAAATGACAAAACAAGGATGGACGGTTGGCCCGTAAGTTCAAATCGAGTGCTCGCACAGGTAAAGCAATAACCAGACGTAAAAAGAAAGAAAAGTTAACAGCAAAAAACGCACCCTTTTCCTGATCGTCGTCTGCGGCTTCCTCGGGCATAGTACTCGTGGACTCACTGGGCCGTAGAGAGTCCCCCGAGGCCGCCGCAAGAACCGATTTGCCGACCTCTGGCCAAGCATCGGCTGACACCCCTTCGCGGACCGCCTGCTGCTCCCCAAGCGCCTCTACGGACGACGGCAGTGGCAGCACGGGTGCTGATTTTGACACTAGATTGGGTGCAGACGCAGCGGTTGCTTGCACAACGCTTGTTGATGTTGATGTTGATATGGACTTCGCGGTGCCAACCACACCGGGAGCAGATGGCTGCTGCTCGCCCGCATCTCGCAGTTGATCCCCGGTCGCTTTCCCGTTCCCGTTCCCGTTGGCTGGAGTGAGTGACTCGACGTTCGCACTCTGTGTTGGACCTGCAGGCACCGTCGCCACAGCCGCAGCACGAGCAGCCGCCATGCGTTCTATGCGCTGACTCCACACATTCACTGTCGGCGCCACCTTTCCCGACCCAAGACTCGGTGCTGTGTGCGCTGCGACTATCGACAGCGCTTTTGCAGCTAGCTGAGGTGACGGTGACCTTGCAGCTGACGCTGCAACGTTGGCTGGCGCTGGCTGACTTTTGGGTGGTGGCGTTAGCGAGGGTTCGCGAGTTGCAAAAACAATCGAAGAGTCGTCCGTCGTTACAGAAAACGAGGTAGATACCGCGCCCGAGGATGGGGCTGCACTGGCGACACTGGTGACACTGGTAGCGCTGGCATTGGAGTTGTTCGATGCGAGGCGGGCGGGCGAGATATTAGGCGGCGGTGCTGCGATTGGCGATCTGATATTTTGCGCCCGCCGCGCTCGTTCTGCATAGGAAACTGGGGCGGCCATTGGGATCACAGAGGAGAGATGGCTGATGATTCAATTTCTGCCACAATTCCTAACCAACGGACAATTCCCACGCACCTCGACACCCGCAAAAATTGTTGACGGAAATGGAAATGCTTTTCACATTTGTACAGTAAGAAGAGATAGAGTCGGTCTACCTCGGTGGTAAATAGTCTACTACTTATAGGTGTTCGTACCGTTAGATTTGAAAGTTCACGTAAAAAAGAAAAACGGGGAGAGAGAAAGATTATAGTGATTGAGATTTTTCCATAATTAATTGCACACTACAGGTGAGTGCCATTCAGTGGAACAACCATTTATACCCGTCCTGTATTCTCATGTAAGCCATTTTCTGAGGAAGAAGCTTAAATTCCAATTAACCGAAAATCTACCAGGCCCTAGGTTTTCAAAGAGCGCTCTATAGGATCAGAACTTATAATTGTTTAAATGGGTGAGAAACCAATTCATCGAGAGGTCTATTTTATTGGTATTCTGCTGCATCACTCGGAAGAAACATACGTTCTGCGGAATAGACTCTGCCTAAGGTTAAATTGCCTGCTAACAGCACCACGCGCCAACAACTTGCTTGATGAGCACTTCGCACCTTCGGTAGATTTCTCGGTGCTACATACCTAGATATCCTATTCAAGGTTCGCTGGGTTTGATTAAGGCCACCTGACATCATTACACGGACCACACTGGCACCAGCCTCAAATAATAGACTAACTGTTGGCATTTCCCAGCCGATCTCAAATATTCGTGATACTCCCCGAAAATAGAGTCAGCACACAGCGACCACGATGCAGGTTAGTTATATGAGAGGTGACTATCTACAGTGTTCTTAATAACGTATTTCATAAAAATGATAATCTGATGGCAGTGGCCTCACAGAGCCGCACTTGCAGTCCATTGGCAGAATGCCCAGTGCGTCATGTGGCGCTGATAAAAACAAGATTCTACTAACCTACCAGCATGAGGTAAAGCCAAAAAAATCTGATCATAGAGAAGTAATAACAGATTATCGCGCAAACAAGTGAGGTCCCATAGCTAAAAATAGTTTTCTATTCTTAGAGGCGTACAACATACGAATTCGGAAAATGTGCGGATGCATAGCTTGCGTTTACGCCGTACGTGACTTCATAGCGTCGCTTCCGGGGGCTTAATTCTCCGTAAAATACGTCCATGTGGCCTGTTTGGGGGTATATTTCCTGGTCTTGGGACGTATAAGCTGCGAAGACAGGATACATTGCCCCAAATAGATGCACTGAAGTTCACCACTCAATTTTTCCGTTCCGTTCAAATTACCGAAAACACTCGGATGGATCAAATGTAGGCAATACTTCGCGTCGAGACAGAGGGGCTTATTTCCCCAAGTCTCCCATGCCCCCTACTGAAGGCAGTATAAAGTCCTCTTGGCGCCGGGCTTGCGCCTTCAACATCTTCCGCCTTTTACTTCATTTGTGGACAGAATGCGTCTTCAGGCTGCGCTTGGCGTTTCCGCTTCTCTAATTGCCTCTGTCTCGGCGCACGCCACTTGGCAGTCGATTTGGGTCAATTCCGTCGACGGAGGAAGCTCATGCCTTCGCGTGGCGGCGAGCAACAGCCCTGTAACTGATGTCACATCCACGGTAAATACATACTTTGCAATATCTTTGCTACCATAGATATTTTGATTGATCCTTTGTGCAGGATATTGCTTGCAATATTGCCGGAACGAGTACCGGATTATGCCCCGCAAACGGTATGTGCGGTGCCCTTTTCATGTTTAATTTCTAAAAAAAAAATCCAGCTGGCGATACGATTACCATCCAGATGGCCCAGCAACCTGGTGACACCAAGTGCTCCGACGAGGCCATTGGCGGAGACCACTTCGGCCCCATAAACGTACGCAAACAGTTCGTATCTATTTGAACGTTACACATTTTTGACCGTAGGTCTACCTCGCCGCCGTCTCCGATGCCACAACTGCTGTTGGCTCGAGCGCCAACTGGTTCAAGATCGCGGAGATGGGCTTGGTGTCGAACACCCCTGACTACTGGGCCACCGAAGTGCTCAACGTGAGTTTTGTCCGCAACTACATACCAAGAGCTCTGTAATCTGACGATGCATTCTTGCATTAATTCAGGACAACTGCGGCCACTTCACGTTCGCTATTCCCAAGGATATCGCGCCCGGAAACTACCTCCTCCGTGCCGAGGTCATTGGTGTGTCTGATCCGCTGATGTGCTTGTTTTCCCACAGTGCGCTGACCACTTTTTCTGCGCGCGTTTAGCTCTGCATGTCGCAAGCAGCGTTGGGGGAGCGCAATTCTACCCCGAATGCTTCCAGCTTAACATCGCCGGTACCGGAACCGCTACTCCTCCTACCGTCAAATTCCCAGGTGCATACAGCGCTACCGATCCCGGTATCCTCATCAACATCTACCAATCGTTGACCACCTATGCAAGTCAGTATATCCTTCATGTTTATTTTTTCATTCAGTTTCTCACACGAATAATATCACCACAGTTCCGGGACCAACCCCCTATGGTACCTCTGTTCCGACGATCGCGACCACCGCGTTCCCGACCACCGCGACATGGAACACCGCCTCTGAGCCGACTGCCTTCCCCACTGTCTGGCCCGGCAGTGCAAGCGGATCCGCACCAACAACCGTGAAGACCACCGTGACACCGACGACAACTGCTCCGACCACCACTGTCACGCCAACGACGACCGTCAAGACCACGACTGCCGTGCCGACGACGACGTCTAGTGCCGGCTCAGCGGCCCTATACGGTCAATGCGGTGGAATTGGCTGGACGTATGTACCTCATCTAATGACCTTTTCACAATGCTTAATTAATTGCTTCACCTTTCTTTCTGTAGCGGACCAACCACATGCGCGCAGGGCACATGCAAGGCTACAAATAGTGCGTTTTTTCACTCGGAGAATACGTAAATTTTGCGCTGACTATATACTCCCCTCTAGCCTACTACTCGCAATGCTTGACATAAATTTATGCCGATTGGCGATGAAAATTTGCATGATTTTCTGTATTTTACAACTTCCTGTTACATTGAATATTTTTGCTACGTTTTCAATGAATGTATAACTTGAACATGGAGATCCCCACCGTGGCTGAAAAGAACGATAGTTTATGAGAATATTTTCTAACCTAATTACTCATCAACTTTAATCTCCTCCTCACGAATAATACGTCTCGTTTCCTCTAGAGCCTTTCCCAGTAAATTCAAACCCCATCTATCTTTCTGGTTCAGGGCGTTTTTCTCGCCGAAACCAACTCCCCAGATTCGATCGCGTGGGCTTGCTTCGACGATGACTTTATCCCCAGTATCCAGCAGTTTCTTCTTCAATTCTTCAATTTGTCTGAACTTCAGTAGATTTCCTTCCAACACAATTCGCTCTCTGTTAGCCACCCATGTTGCATTATCAAATCCTTTCACTTTCCGCCCGAGAGACTTGATATAGGCCATGTCGGTCGAAGTGGTCCCTGGAGTCTCTAATATCTCACGGGCTATGTCGTTGTCGTTGAAGAGAATGGCTTTTTGGAACATCATCCAGTGTTCCGCAGTGGGGAAAGTGACTTCCTTAGGGGTGGATTCGTCTTGGTCGCTTCCGTCCACAATCGAAACGGATGCCTTGAAGGGCGAGCGATACCACTGCGACCCCCACCCGCTGTCACTCTACTTAATTGAACAGGAACCTTCTATGTCTCTGCAGCACTCACTGTATCTCATTCACCTTCCAGAAGAACACATAATCATCTCGATCGTACATCCCTGTTTTTATAGAAGCTGATAATAGGTTGGTCTGGTTGTTTTGGGAAAGAGGGATACCAGTGCTCGCCCATCGATCTGCCAACTCGTTTATAGGGTCGAATTCTGGTATGAGTCACGTAGCACTTCTGCCAATGCAGTGTCAAAACACAGCAAATCTGTCGGAGTGAGTCCTTTCAAATATGTCAGCACAGCCTTTTCGTGACTGGGCTGCCGCTGTCTTGTGATAAATTTAGAGTATTGGTGTTGACTCGGAATGCGTTTGATGCAATTGATTGCCTATCTGATTTGACCGGCACCGGGTACCACCTGAAGATTTTGGTAAGGGGAAGTTTGTCGAAAGCGTAATATCCACACTAAATTTGTGTACTCCTTTGCGTGTAAAATTTCAAGATAAAACCACAATTGCTGATGAATCGACCGTCGAATATCACCTCAGTTTTCCAGTGAAAATTTCCGGCACTGAAAGCTTTCAGACAAATTTATTCTAAAAAATGTATAGACACTTTCATGAACCAAAATTGGAAAAAAACTTACATGTAGCTGCTTCATTGTTCACCGCATCAGGCAGTGGGCCGATGTTGATCAATGATGCATGATGTATTGATCCCTCATCTATTAAATTAGGCGCCTATCTCATAGCTCGAAGGTAACGAGATTATTATATATGGTATGCACAGCACCAAAAGGACGTCAGATAAGATGGATTTGTCAAATACGGTGTATCAGCCCTGGAAGTCTGGCGTTTTCCGAGATCTCCTGCCTGGTACTCCTTATCGTCGCTTCATGTCACTAAGCGGAGGTGTGCATCACCATCGCCTCGACTCTCTTATTCAAACGAGGATAGCAAATATAACCCAGTATTGATACGCCATAGCACGGAATAACCTGGAATAACCTGACCAAAACGCTTCACAGAGGTTTCAGAGACCTGGTTATGTCCTTACGGAAATATGCGCGTGAACTTTCAACCAGAACACTCCGTAAATGCCTTGACTTGGAGTCATCCAGTCAGCCGGTACCAAAATCTCTCTATTGCCGTCGTGGCATGATATATACTTTATTTATCTCAGGTCTACAGCTGTCTACTTACGAGCAGGGTGCAAAGTCTTTCTAAGTCTATCTCTCGTACAAAATAGTCGGTACGTCTCGGAGTGATACGAGTTCAGGTACATCGACGAGATGAGGAGTGTCATCTTGATTGCGTAGATGTGTTACGTTCCGGATTACATGCAGTACCCACCATATCATTTAAAGTGCGAATCAACATAAAATAAGGATCGTTAACATTGGCTCGCCCTATAACTGGAGCAGTTGTAGGTATAATGGCTGATGACTTCGGGTAGAGTCAGTCATTCGGCGCCACCATGATCAAGTTGCTTCCCAAAATAGAGCAGGAAAGCCAGGGTCTATACTGATTGTCAGAAATCTCCTGTTTCAAGGTTGACAGTGTGCAAGACCACGGGATGCTCAATTGTTGGAGATGGACATCTACACTTAGCACGGCTTCACCAAATAGTCGGGCCTTAGACCATGGTGGATTTTATCAAGAAGGCCAGCCTAGACAACAAATATCATTTCCAAAGAAACGATGGTAGGGACATCATGATAATCGTTTTCAATAAATGATGTAACAAATACGTTTTGTATAAATCGCATCCACAAACCTCCCTTGAGTCGATTTATACAATGTCCGTACCAACTACTCGTCACGTCAGCTATTCATGGCCGCAGCTTTCGGACAAAATAAGATTAGGATATATTGTATTCTTTTACAAATAGCATTTCCTTTTTTTCAATCCAGTGGCGCATACCCACAACTACAAATTGCATAATTTTTTTTTGAAAGGAAAAGTCGGACCGGAATAGGAGGAACGCAGTCAAATCACCAGCTTTGGTCGTGTGGGAGCATATGGGTCGAGAGGGTGGAAAGGTACCGAAGGCTCTTGCACAAGCGAAATATCAGAGTATGCTTATTAGCTTAATATATTATTAGTTTCCCCGGCTGAGCCCGATTATCAGCTCTGCCTATCTCTGTGCGTAGTAACAGCAGCGTCGTATCATCCTTTACTCTTATTGACTGAATATTATTTTCTAAAAATCAGTGGATCTTGTAGCCTTCTTGTATTCTCGAATTCCGCCCATAGTAATGAATAATCTAGTCGGCAGAGGCCTTCAGGTATGCATACGGCTAATGGTCACGATCGGCAACCGTTGATGGCGATACCCAGAGATATTACATATCCACATCCGGACACCTTAAAACAGTAGATTTGATGGCTACATCGAGTATGCGTTCCTGAACGAGGTGTTGCGAGCCGCGCGTACAGTTGCGTGTATATACAGCATCTAGAGGACATGTACATATGAGCACCTATGAGCACTCGAAAAGACTGAAAAAACTCTATTAATAGGACCAGCGAAGTTCTACAGGATCATCAATAGTTGGACACCTCTTTTGGATATTTTACCTGAAATATAAAACATCCGATTTCCGGCGTTCATATTATCTGAGTATCCTCCGGAAACGAATGACATGCCGAATTAGAATTGCCGCTCTGATAGTACCCGCCGAGGTCCGATCACATACCGGTTGGCCCCTGTTGATAACTCAGGCTTTCAGCAGCTTTCAGCGAACGTAGTTGCACTTCAGCAGCATAGTTATAAATCTGACAAGCTTCACTGCATGAAGATGCACAGCAGGAAGGACGGAAAAACCAGAGGTGAGGTAACCATAGGGATGACGCAGGCAGTTCTCCTTCTTGTCACCGACGCGCCGTGATTAAGAGCAAATACGGAATGATGTGGTAGTCCGGTTCCAGGGGTGGCGCGAATTGAGTGGACGGTGATAAATTCGGAACCTGCCTTGATATATCTACCTCATGGGCGATTGAACCGGGATTATTCCCCCTCCCTGCCCCCTGGGCTTTCGTCAAAATTTCTTTGTCAACTCCCCACCTCGACTCTTACCATGCCTTTGAAAAGATCGCAAACGGTGCAGTGGCCTCCAGTTCCATCACCAGACGAGACCGAGGAGGAACGAAGAGTGCGCCTGGCAGCTGAATCCGAGGCTAAGCGCGTGAGCGACGTGATTGACCGTCAACTCGAAGTCGATCGGCAAAGGAGAAAGGAGCGGCGAGGCCCAAAAATTCTGCTTCTAGGTATGTCTCGAGATCATTCAGGGCCACATGGACAGAGTTGTCATCCTCACTCTCAATCCCCCTATCAGGCCAAGCAGAATCAGGGAAGTCGACTACTCTCAAGAATTTTCAACTCCATTTCGCACCGAAATCGTTTGAAAAAGAGGTGAACAAACACCCTTTTTCAACGCCTCAACAATGCTGATTTCTCACACAGGCTGAGATTTGGCGCCCAGTTATTCACCTCAACCTCGTTCGATCTATCAATTTCATCGTCAACCTTGTACTCTCGCAGAAACCTGATCACCGTGATGCTGGTCCATATTCCCGCAGACGGTCATCTGTTGGCCCGCTCACTGCTGAACTACGCCGACTTTGCGTTCGTTTAGGGCCTCTACGTCAGGTTGAAGAAACTCTCATAAATATTCTTTCTGGGCGCTCTCCGGGACGGCCTTTCAACGAATCAGAAATGGCCAGACAGGCCTATAACCCAGCTAAAGCGACGGACATAGCACTTCGCTCGGGATCGGGGTGGAGGCAGGGCTTTTCGTTCGGGAGAAAGTCAGGGGAATCGTCTTCTGGATCATCAACCTCAAACCGAAGTGACAACGTCCTTATGGGAGAAGATGGGCAAAGCAGGAGGATATTATGGGCACTTTCGGACGATATAACAGCCTTGTGGAAAGACCCATGTGTGCAGAAAATACTGAAGGCTGCAGAAATTGGATTGCACGAGCAACCTGGCTTGTAGGTCATTTTTTGGTATACGTAACTGAGTAATCGGTGACTTTTCATTTAATATAGCTTTTTGGACCAAGCTTCGCGGATAACCAATGAAGACTATCGCCCACGGCCAGGTAAGCCAGAACGACTGCAAACTTTCCCCCGTTCTCAAATTGATCATATGGTTCAGAGGATGTTCTGAAAGCCCGTGTAACGACTCTTGGGCCTGAAGAGCATACTATCATTTCGGAGGCTGGCCCTCAGAAATCCAACGTATGGACAATATATGACGTCGGTGGGAGCCAAAGCCAACGCGGTGAGTGATCATCGTAGGCGTGAAGCGCACCTGTTTCTTACGATAAACACCAGCCGCTTGGGCCCAGTACTTCGACGATGGTATGAATTTCTATTCGACCAGCATTCTGCCGCAACTAAAATATTCTAGTGCACGCCGTCATTTTTTTGGCGCCAATGTCGGGGTTCAACCAAGTATTGGCCGAAGACGAGAGCGTTAATCGTCTAGTGTGTTGTTCGCTCTTCGGTATGATATCGAGTACTGACAAAGGTTCAGACCGACTCTATACGACTGTGGCAGATGATATGCAGCAACAAGATTCTAGCGGGCGTCGAATTTATTCTGTTCCTAAACAAGCTCGACATCCTGGACCAGAAACTGAAATCAGGGATCCAATTTTCTTCCTTCGTAACTTCCTATACCAACCAGCCGAACGAGACTAAACCAGTCGCCAAATGTACGCTTTACGTTTATACCACCCGTCATCTTCAACTTACGTGGGCGCCACAGACCTCATGGATGCCTTCGTCACTATCCATCAACAATACTCACCCAAGCGACGTCGAATCCACCCCCATCTTACCTGCGCAGTCGTCCGTCTATATTTTTCATCCCGGACATACACATCCTGACGACCATCTTTTTTGCGACAGGACACGAAAGCTACTTCGACGGTAATCACTCGCAGTGAGTTGTTTTTCTTCGCTCATCTAACGCCGTTTGCGCCGTTCGCATGTCCCCTAACATATGATCTGACTTCTCGTTGCAGTTCAAGAAGTCATCCTCATCAAAGCGCTAGAATCGAATAATGTTCTATGACCGCATTTCCCCCGCACCTATCCTATCAGCTATATATATTCTATGATTTCAATGTACATTAATCATGGGCAATCTTCTGTATCTGGGAAGTATATCATCTCACTAAATTCTTTCAGCTGCTTATTACGGCTTATGTACCATTAGTACCTTAACTGTTGTAATTAGTCAATGTCGCCAGTACTAATACATGTTTTACGTACGCTTCCACATTGCTCTGCTTCCCTTAATAACAAATCTGCCATAATATTAACGATAAGATTGATTGAGTATGGGATGTAGGATGTAGGATGTAATCAATGACAGCTGATGAATATTGAACGAGGATTTTACATATTGCTTGGAACACAAAACGAGAGCAAGGGTGTATGTACCAGTGGTAAGATTATTACTATAGACAGTGAGCGACAACAAAACGAACGACGAGGATCCGACTTCCAAGAACCAAAAAGGTAACATTACGCTACACCAACCGCGAGACCCTACCCGTAATTCAGCGCGCCGCTCGGAGGGCCGTCTGGTACGTCGTCTGAAGGGTGCGGCTCACTACGCCTGTCATTGTATCCGCCGCCTCTGTACCGATCGTTGTCCGGCGGTGGCACGGAGCCGAGAGGTGCGATAGGCCTTGGAGGCAGGTTGCAATTGAGCGGCAATCGCATAGGTGGTGGACCTGGGGCGTTATTGCGCGGCATATCACGTCGATCATTACGATCATTACGAGGCATGTCTCTGCGGTCGCTGTTGCGCGGCGGCATCCCTCTATTTCCCCCCGAGGGCCCGACACCATATGGTGGGCGGGAAGGGTGCGGCATAAACTGGCCCGGAGGAGGGAGGGGGCCAGGGCCACCATAACCTGGACCGTACGAGCCGGGGGGTGGTGGGGGCCCGTTACGATAACCATTTGGCGGTGGGTGGGGCGGGAAAGCGCCACCGTTGGGGAGCGCGTATGGCGGGATTGGACCGCCCTGAGGATAGGGATACGGGGGCTGAGACGGCCCCATCCCGGCGCGCTTGTGTGCGTCAATGGCATAGTTTTGGGGCGGAGGGCCGTTCCTAGGGGGGGCAGGCCCGCCTCTGTTGAACTGCTGCGGGTTACCTTGGGGCGGCGGGTGCCTTTGTTGATTTCCGGCGTGGGGTGGCATGACTGGAATAGCAGGCATAGGTGGTTGGTGATTCCGGTGCCCTCGTTTATCGTACTCGTGGGACGCCTCGTAGGACGGCATACTGCATGACGAGAATGATTAATTAGTTTCGTCGATAAATTTTCTTCACTCACGACTTCGGATCGGCGGGCAATGGGTCCGTCCAGAAATAGTCGTGGTCCAAAGCTTGACTTGCCGTAACGCGTTCCTTTGGATTGATAGTTAAAAGCTTGTCAAGTAGGTCAACAGTCTCCGACCCGATACTACGTGGCATCATCAGGTAAAGTTATTGAACAGAGGAGGACAACTAACCTTTCGTAGGTCTGCTTGATCTTCCGGGTATGACTGGTGAACCGAATGACACCTTCGCACCCCGGCAGTGAATCGAAATATGGCCAATTATGCTGATTAGGTGAACCGCAGAGGAAAAATATTTTTTCTAGTTGATCAAGGTCCGAAGTCCCGGGAAGGATTGGCTTCCGCGTGAACATTTCGCCCAGAACACACCTAGCGACCTGTGAGATGAAAGAATCTCGCGGGAAGCTAAAAAGCATACCCAATGCCCCACATGTCGACCTCGCCACCATAATGCCGCGCACCTAGCAGCAGCTCGGGTGGCCGGTACCAGCGCGTCACGACGCAGTTGGTGTACTTGCGATTCCGTCCGGTTGTTGCATTTGCCGGCGCATTTGCAACAGCGGGGTCATACGTGCGAGCAAGACCAAAATCTGCTATCCGTAAAGTTCCATTGTTTGAGATCAACAAGTTCGCCGCTTTCATATCACGGTGTAAAATGTGATTCTATGGAGAAGAGCTACGATTAAAAATATTTTGAATTAGCGAGCGATGATGCACATACTCGGTGCATGTATTCTGTTCCCTCCAATAGTTGTTTCATGTAGAGTTTGATATGACTGGGCTGGAGCTTGACACGTTCATTCTCCAACAATCCGGCCAGATCATGGTCCATGTACGGAAAGACCATGTACACCGAAAGAGGGTCTTTCTCGTTACCTGAGCAATAATGAGACACGCGACACGTATGAGATATATAAAGAACTGACTTCGAACTACAAACATGTCAAGGATATTGACAATGCATGGATGTTTCAAGGCTTTCAAAATTTTGATCTCGCGCAATGCAGTCACTGGCATGCCTTCCTTTTCGTTGTGCATCAAAAT
Organism: Hypholoma fasciculare; assembly: GCA_016801325.1. Classification (NCBI taxonomy): domain Eukaryota; kingdom Fungi; phylum Basidiomycota; class Agaricomycetes; order Agaricales; family Strophariaceae; genus Hypholoma; species Hypholoma fasciculare. Next base: position 24,578 of record JAEKIV010000360.1, read on the forward strand.
GCGCTTGAGGGCGACCGCCGTGCCTGTTGCTTTGTGGATGGCCTTGTGCACTTCTCTGGATGATAGTTGAGCATAGTCAGTTGCTGCTGTAAAGTAAATAAGGAGCAGCGTTACGCACCCAAAGGTTCCCTCTCCCAGTTTCGTGGTTGCCTCGTAATCGGACTTGAGACCACACCCAATAAACCCATGGCCATAAGCATGTAGCTCCACCTTCTGCGACCTGCGCTCTGGGAGTTTCCGGTGAACCGTTCGAGGCTTAGGTATGTCAAGTAGCGTGCGGACTTCTTTCACTTCATTCGTTGCCTGAGGTGGCGGCGGAAGCGGAGGTCTCTCTACCGGTCGTTCTGGGACTGGCGCCATCGCCTTTGCGGATGGCGGAGGAGGTAAACGAAGAGGTGTCGGTGAATGTACATTTCTCGGAGCCTCAGGCCGCTGCGCTAAGATCTTCACTTGCTCATGCACTAGAGGCAAGCTAGTATCCTTCAGACGAACGTCCGGCGGTGGGGCAGGCGGTGGTGTGGAAGATGGCGGCCGAGGTCCTGCATCCGTGGGGGGCATTGGAGGTGGAGGCAACGAAGGAGGACGAGGCTCTCCGAGCGCTGGGAGTGCCGGAGGTGGAGAAGGCGGGGGCATGGGCGGTGGTGTCGGATTCCGCGGTGGTGGTACGCGTGGCGGCGATACGAGACTTGAACGCGGAGGACTCCAACGATCATCTCGTCGGTCGTGGTCGTATGCACGCTCATCGCGTCTGTTCACGCTGCGTCTATCAGGCATGTAAGGAACATCTCGCTGCGTCCATTCCCGGTTGTCGGTGCGGCGCCAGTGGTCGGGGCGGTAGCTCCTGTCATCCGGAGAGCGCGGGCGGTATCGACGACTATCGTCCCAGCGGTCTCTCTCTCTGTCTCGATCCCAGTCTCTGTCTCTATCCTGATCCCGGTCTCTGTCTCTGTCTCTATCCTTGTCATTTCTATCTCTGTCCCGGCCGTGGTCGCGGTCGCGGTCGCGGAGCCTGTCGGTGCTCGGAGGGCTGAAGTTGGCTACAGGAGAGCGCGGTAATGGCAAACGATGCCTGTCCGACGACCGATAGTGGGAATTCGGTGGTGAAGCCGAGCGAGAGCGCGACCTTCGCCGGCCACCGTGGCCGCTGTAGCGTCCCTGCAGCTCTTCCCTCGGCTCTAGTCGCGAGAGGAGAGAGCGCTGCGGTGGTTCGTAGTGGTCCATCTTCCCAGGAGGCGGCCGAGAGAGACGAGGCTTCTTCGACTCGTCCTTCGCGACCTTTTTGTTGGCATCCTCCTCAAACTTTGTGAACACGTTGGGCGGAGTCGCGGATGCAGCGGCTTCGTCTGCTCCATTCTTGGGTGGGTCCGTCTTCTTTTTGAACGGAAATGGGACCCCCTTCGTCGTAGGTTTGGGAGGTAAAGGAATGCTCAAAATCGGCGGCGCCGGCGCAGAGTCGTCGACCTCCCCCTCTTCTGGGGACGAATTGAGCGGCCGTTTCGCACTTCGACCATATTCTGGGGACCTTGAGGCTTGCCTCTTGCGCGGGGTCGACATCGCCGCTGCGGTCGTGTCTAGGTCGCTGTGGTCGATGGTGGTTTCTTGCAAGCGCAATTTGCTGACATAATTAAATGTCTATGGCACAGCCTACACACCAAACATTCCCTTGGCAAATGATTTTGAGGAATATGATCAGTGGCACCAAGGCGTACACCGATATTCTGCCCCTTTGTTGTCTGTCAGAAGACCCTCTGGAGTCGACTCAATGTCTTTCAAAGTGAGCTGAAGTGTTGATTCAAATTCAACAGTTAACATGATTGCCGATCGTAAGCCGAATTTTAAATATATTAATTACCATTATTTACACGTCGGTCGCGACGCGTGCCGCAGCTGTTCTCTCCTTCAACCACTGTCATAATCGAGCGACGAGACTGCATTCTGAATCGTGTGCTTGCTTTAAACCCATTCCATTAGTCTTTCAGTTAGCTCCAGCCTAAGTCTGATCACGAGGGTCTTAACGGAAATCTTATCAGGCATAGAGACCGCGCAAAAGACAAACACAGCACAAGAACACCAACAGCAATGACCGACACTCTCCCTCCAGGAGTGACGGAAACGAGGCCATTCAAAAAATACTCTAGTGGCGGCAGCGACCGTTCCTGGTTCTCATTCAATAAGGTCAAGCACTACACAAATGCCTTCATAGTTCAAGACAACAGGGTACGCCACAGAATCTTGAAAATCGAGGCCTGATTCTATCTGATCGAAAGATTCTTCTTGGATACAAAAAACGGGGGTTCGGGCAGGGAAAGTAAGCAGACTACTCTATTTTCGAAATTCAAGCACAACTTGACTGACGGCTAAAAATAGATACAACGGGTTCGGTGAGATAGAAATGACTTCCGTGTTTACTCGAAGTTCGAATTTTTGAATCCCTATCGATTGTCGCTAGGTGGTAAAGTAGAGCCCGGTGAGACGTCTCTTCAAGCAGCTATCCGTGAGCTTGAAGTTCGTAACGTTGTTCATGTGTGCCACTTGTGTTTTTCACTCACTTTTGAATGATAGGAAGAATCTGGAGTCAAAGCAGATCTAGAGCATGCGGGAAGCTTCCTCTTCTTCACTGAAGGAACGGAGTTTGCCTTTCAAATAGAAATATATCGCGCAGACAAGTACACGGGAGAGATCACCGAGTGATTTCACATCTCTACCGATTCGGGATTTTTCTTGCTGACCAGCGACTATGCAGGAGCGACGAGATGCGGCCGGAGTGGTTTTCAACGACCCCATCTCATGATGCGGACCTTTCTTCTCGTGAATACCCCTTCATTCCATTTTCAAAAATGTGGGAAACAGACCACGTCTGGCTTCCCCTCCTCGTGTCGAACAAGAATTTCGTTGGACGAGCCGATTTCACTAAAACAGGATATGTATATACACCTTACAAATGGTGGTATGGCGTAGCACTAGAAGAAGACCCCTAGATAGGCAACAAGGATTTTTTTCTTTTGAATGTTACATAGGCATACTGGGAGCAGTTTCGCAAGTCATTTCAATCAAAGCGGGGATAACCCGCGTCATTTCTGTCCTCTCATGTCGTTATGTCGAATACGCCTCGATTGTCAATTCAGCGGGGAAGTTCCCCGATACCTCCCTCAACGGCGTGACTCTCGTCGGCAACGGAGCCTTTCTTGGAGCTCTCATCGCTCTCGACCCCCTGAACGGCTCGAGCCTGGCGCCTGCGAGCTCCAGCAGCAGATTCACGTCCCAGAATCGTGGTGCGTCCCTGCACATAAAGTGAGCAGACGTCAAGCAGACGTATACACACTTGCTCACCTCCTTGTACTTGAGGTACACCAAGCAAACAATAACGGCGATCCAGTAAAACACATACGAAAGCACGGTCCCCACTGCAACGATGGAAATGAATCATCAGTTTCGACCATTTGAAGATATCCAGTGATAGCTTACGGGTTGCGCTATTCGACCAGCCGAAGATGGCGCCGAAGATGGACCATCCCTGCCCGTCGAGCTTGTTGTCGGGGTTGCAGCAGTCGAGATGCCACACGTTGCCCTTGACCCTATAGGAGCCTGGCCCATCGCCGCCTGCATCGTCGACATCTGCGCCGAGCAGATTGTTGAACGCATTCTTTTCAAACGCGCCGACGGCCTTGCTGAACAGCCCGGCGCCGATGAGGAGCAGGAAGTTAGTCATGACGATGAGGAAGATCGTGAGCGCTGTGCGACGGAATTAGTGTTAATAGGACATTGCATGAAGTCCGTTACATACTTGAGCGGCTGGCAAATTGGTAGATGATGAAGCCGACAACCAGACCGCAGACGAGGCCCACAATTGCTGCAATGGGGATGGACGCTGCGGGCTGGCCTAGGGACACTCCACCCACGAAGATGACTGCTTCGAGGCCTGTGTATTGTACAGTAGTCAGCGACATATTGAAGTGACGGGCTTATAGTCAAGTTACCTTCACGCAGAACAGTGATAAAAGGGAGGATGAACAAAATCCATTTTCCAGTCGTAGCACCGCCGTCGCCCTCTGATATTCAAGAGTAAGATCATCGACTTGCAAACTGCGCACGAAGGTATCTTACTTCTTCCGTCAAATGCTTTTTGGAGTTTGACGCGCCACTTGGCTTTAGCTATTTATATTTTCAGTCCATATTCCATGCAATATGTCGACCAGTTAAATACCTCTGTCCATCTTCATCATGGTCACTCCCATGACGAAAATCATCAAAGAGGCAATGAGCTCGAAGATACCTATGACAGATACACATTTGTTAGGCTGCCATACGCCAAGCCATGCATCACAAAACTTACCTTCCCATAATTCCTCAGATTTGGTCCATAGGTCTGAGGCTTTCGTAAACCAGATGGCAATGAACCTAGTAGATAATTAAATCCCTTTCCCGAAGCGCCCAATGACGCGACTTACGCAGCGCCGATGGCAAGGGCGATGAAAAGACCAAGTCCTGCACCAAGGAAAATCTGTGAAACGATTAGACATACTTTCGTTAGAAGCCGTAAGTAAAATTCTTATAAGGCTCGGCTGTACCTGGAAGCGGAGCTTGCGCAGCAGGCGGCGGCGCTGGACCTTACCATCGACACTGTCAACAGCGTCTTCGCTGCTCGCCTTCTCTGAAACTTGCGTCCTCAGGGTGCTGCTCGCGGACTGACCAGGGTCATCGTGGACGATCTGCTCTGCCAGCCCCAGGAGCACGGAGACGATGATGGCAGCCTCGAGCGTCTCGCGGAAGACGATGAAAAATATGGGCACGGAGAAGAGGTTTTTCCCCATTTTTTACGCAGTACTGGGTGCCAGAGAGGGGGGTGGGAGGGCGCAGGAAAGCGGGCGGTGCGAGCGGTCCATAAATGAGTATGTATAAGGCAGAGATATGCAAGTTCGTGGGATGCGGCCGGGTTCTTTCGGCGTTAATCTGATAAGATGTTGACCCTCTGATCGCTCCCGGAGCTTCGGTGCACTAGTGCGCATGCTGGACGAAAGGCACCCTAAATTGCCCCCAAAGTATTGATGCGTCCTGCGGTGTCGTCCATGAAGCCAGTGAGCTCCGAAGGTGTAAATTATTCAGCCTGAAGCTGAGCAAGACGATTTCCAGTAGGTCCGCAGCGGTCTCGTAGCCCTACAAACGCGCTTTGAGTACAATTTTTTTCTGTTCATTTACCCAAAAAAAGAAGAAATACAGTGGCGTTCTCTTTACCTTGCTCTGCCCCTTTGAATTGACCAGACTGCATGTCTGGCAGGGCGCAAATCACACGCCGATGCGCCGACCGGCCTCCGATGGACGTTTCAGCATGTTTCTTATCAGATAAAATAAATCGCCAAGCAGCCAAGCCGCTGTTGAGGCATATAGCCTATTTTTAGACTCACTCTTCATGCGATCGCCCACTTTCCTGCCTGCCTTCTGCCTGCATATATCCCAGGGCAATCCAGGCAGAGCGCAGGTTTACCCGCGGACAACTCTCCCCCCACCCCAAAAATCCACCGCCCGCACCCATACCTTCCGGGATGAAGTCCATGCTCGCCCTCGCGGCGCTCGCCTCGCCTGTCCTGGCAGGCGTGCACGAAATCTGGTGGAATATCACCTATGTCGAAGATGCTAACCCTGACGGCCTCGCCGAACGACGCGTGATAGGCGTCAACGGAACCTGGCCGTGAGTCCGTCAGATCGACTTCGGAGCTTTCAGCTGAGCGACGACTCACGGTGTGTATTAGCCCACCGCCTGTGGTCGTCAGCACCAACGATTCTCTGGTCGTGCACACGACGAACTCGCTCGATCAGGCGACCACGCTGCACCATCATGGTATGTTCTTCAACGCGACCCCGTGGATGGACGGTGCGCTGGGTGTTTCCGAATGGTAAGCGGGTTTGGATTTGCGATCTTTCGCCGTTGAGTCTCATGCACCCAGCGGAATCCCACCGGGGGCGCAGTTCGATTATGTCGTCAATATTGACACCTCGGGGCAATGGGGCAGCTACTGGGTGCACGCGCACTCCTTCGTGAGTTTTTCAATTTGATTGGAGAATACCGATATCTATCCAAGTGTGCTCAAACAGGGACAATACGTCGATGGCCTGCGCGCTCCCTTGGTGATCCACCCCACGACGGAGGTGCACACCTACGATGAGGAGTTCACCGTCGTGCTTGGCGACTGGTACCACGACGAGCACTCTGTGCTCTTCGACCAATTCGTCAACATCGCGAATCCCGGAGGAGCGGAGCCCGTACCTGGTGCCTACGTTTTGCGTTCCCAAACGAGCTATAAATGCTGATCACCTGCGCCTTGCGCACCCAATGCATAGACTCCGGCTTGATCTACTTTGCCCAAAACACGTCGTATCTGGGCCCTATCTCAGGCACGTCGCCGTCCGCCGTCACCTCTGCTGTGGGTTTCAACGAGAACGCGACGCTCCCCTTCGTGCCCGGGAAGACGTACCGGCTGCGCATCATCAACACCTCTGCGTTCTCGGCGTTCTTCTTCTGGATCGATGGACACGACATGCGCATCATCGAAGTCGACGGGGTAAGATCCCAAACACAGCTCGCATGCAGGCGCCGTTAACCGTGCTGTTCTCTAGACGGACGTCGAGGAGTCGCCGATCGACCTCATAAGTATAACCGTTGCGCAGCGCTACTCCGTGCTCGTCACTGCGCGCAACGACACGTCCGCGAACTGGGCCATCCACGCGAACATGGACACGGACATGTTCGACACCGTCCCCGATACTCTGAACCCCAGTACGTCGCGCCCCTCCCTACACCGTGCGTGTGTCAATCGCTCACCCCGGTACATGCAGATGTTACATCGTCCATCACCTACAACGCGTCCGCGTCGCTGACGGACCTCGGCTTCGTGGACGAGTATACGGAGGTCGACGACGTGTCGCTCGTTCCTGTCGAGGTCGTCCCGATGCCGAATGTGACCAAGACAATCGAGCTCGAGGTGACGTTCGACACTATGGACGACGGGACGAACCACGCGATGTTCAACCAGATCACGTATAACATGCCGCTCGTGCCCGCGGTGTTCTCGGAGCTCACGCTCGGCGAAAACGCGACGGTCGAGGATGCGTACGGCCCGCTGAGCTTCGTCGTGAACCACCTTGAGGTCGTCGACATCGTGATCAAGAACGGCGACGCGGGAAAACATCCTTTGTACGTCCACTCTTGATATTGTTGTATTGTGTACGTGAGTTGTTGACGCGTTCTTGAATGTAGCCATCTTCACGGACACAAGGTGCAGATCGTCGGGAGGTCGGAGGACTACACGTCGGACGACCCCACACTCAACCCGGCGATCGTCGAGGGCCAGGCGAACCCTGTCCGCCGGGACACCGTGCACATCCCGTCAGGCCACTCCGCGACCCTGCGCGTCGTCGCTGATAACCCGGGTGTCTGGCTCCTCCACTGTACGTCCCCTCCGGTGCGGAACTGATTCTCGCTCGTGACTAACGGCGCTGCACGCACAGGCCACATCGAATGGCACGTCGAGGTCGGGCTCGCGATCCAGCTCATCGAGGCGCCAATCCAAGCGCAGCTGCTCAAGGACAACCTGCCGTCGGTGATGAACGACCACTGCACGACGCTTGGCTATCCGACATCTGGGAACGCCGCGGGGCACCAGTCAACGACGGACCTCTCGGGGCTGCCGCTGGGGCCCTACCCACAGAGGCTCGGCTGGCACCCCAAGGGCATCGCCGCGATGTTCGGGTAAGTTTAGCCATCCGGGTCCTCTGTTCGGATGCGCGCTGACAGGCGTGTTTGATGCTGCAGGTGTGTGCTGACCGCCGTGCTGGGGATGGTGAGTGTGGTGTGGTACGCCTTCGGGGGCCACATATCTGAAGAAGAGATCGAGCACGAGGTGCGCGCGGCCATTGCGGCGAAGCAGAAGCGGGGCAAGTTTTTCGGGCTCTTGAAGAATAAGGCATAGACTCGCGAGGCGCAAGTGACATATCAATAAGAATTAGGTGGACCGAATCTGGGGTACTTGATGTCGATCGTCCATGATTGGGGTATTATGAAAGCCGACTAGCATGTAAACGTGCAGGCCCAGGTAGGAAAGCGTGTTTGAAAGATTAGGAGAGCTTTGAAATTGTATTAACTGATGCATATGGGGGTGTAAGTACCGCGTGAAGATGAGAGAAAGTAAGGAAAAGCCCTTTATGAATGGGAGGACTCACAGGCTGCTTAACCACGGTAGATACGAAGCATGTCCTTGAATGTGCAGCACCGCTGATTTCGGGGCCTTCAGTCTCACCACGACTGACGTCTATACGCGGTGTTCGAGAGCCGCAAGCGTTTGACATCAGCCCAACATCATCTCCGCCGCTGATCCGGCCGCTGGTGCCGGTGAGCTGGCTCACCTTGTATGGCTATATGATCTTTCATTGGTGCACTGTCGTAGTAATATCATTATGTATGTTAATTCTACCACTGGAATTTAGTCAGTACTTGAAATCTTGAATGAGCCTTGTGCTGCAGAGCTCGGTGGGCATGCTTTGTTATCAATCATAAGGCTTCGCATGGCCGCCGCGCGGCAGTCCCCACTACGCTGCTTTTTTCATAGTCTCGTACCAAAACCGTCTACGTGTGCAATACGTGTGGACGGAATACGTGCAGTTAGATGGAAGCCCACTTTCAAGTACGACACAGCGACATTGGCAAAAAGACTTCGTTTTTTTTTACAGAGGCTGCGAATTGCATCCTTCTTGAAATTGTTCTGAGTTCATATGAGCATGCAACTCAACACACATCGATCCGACGTCGGCGCAGAGGCAATGGAACACTGAGTAGGTAAATTAAAATTAAATACGTCTAAAATGTTTCAGTTTTTTCTAGTATGGCGACAGATAGCAACTCAGTACGCGCTTCAAATGCTTCAGATGCGATAGTGAGAGAAATTTTGCAGGAAACTCCGTCGTGGGATGAACCTAAATTAGAAAAGAAGAGCCAATGCATGGTAGGTTGAGCTTGTCTATAACAGCAAAATTATCTGAAGAACAGCCAACAAGTAGCTGCATGACGGTTCGTTTCCGAACATCCTTCAAACACGGCGAATACTGCAGTCTCCGTCCAAGCAGATGAAGCGGAAAGCGCAAGCGTTATCGTGAGTCC
>JAEKIV010000361.1:0-33697 GCA_016801325.1 Hypholoma fasciculare
CTGGGCATGATACTAACCCTTAACCCTTAACCGTTATTAAGGGTTAAACGTTATTAACATTTAACCCTTAAGTCCAACACTGCTTGCAGCAGCGTCAGCCAGAGAAAAAGACCTGGGAGAAAAACTTTGGCAGAGAGCGTCGGCAGTGCACGAGAGTGCTAGGGCAAGTATAGAGTACTAGTAAGATTGCGGGGAGGTCTCGAGCTGCTGTAAGAATAAGGAAGAGCACATGCAGAGCACACGTCAGAAACGTCGAGCATAATTCAAGCTCCGAATTACATAACTTCGACTCATCTAATTCTTTTGGCATCACTTAGTTGCGGTTTACCGTGACAAAGGTCATTTCCGCATACTTTAAAGTACAGTTCTTCGCTTGTCTTATGCAGCTGAGATGGCTTTTGATGAACTCAGAGTTGCTGCATTTCTGAGTCCTGGCCTTTTGTCATTTCTTTTTCAAAGTGGTATTCATTGCACGTCCTTCCCAGCCAACGAGGTGATACAGCACTACGTGAGTGGATACTCGATGAAAGTGACGGCACAAGGCGAAAATAAATTGGAGCCACTGCTCAATATGCGCCCTGTCCTTTTGTTACACCTAGTGGAGAATAATTTGATACTTGGGTACAGTGTCTACGACATGAATAAGAAAGAATTCATCAAAATAAACAAGTGAGAAGAATGTCAAGATATATCTTTCAGACTAAAAAAGAACCACACAGATAGATCGACGAGGCGAGGAAAGGTAAAATGCCCAATCAGGTACCGCAATGGATTAGTCTGGAAATTCGCTCCTAGGCGCGACATACGAATTTGCTCTCAGCCGTAGGGGAATTTCATCTTCATCTAGAGGCACGTGAAATGTAGATTCGTTAGAATCTTCAGTTTTGATTAAGTTCAAATCCACAATCTCGTCCCGGATAAAGCAGAGCAGACCACGCTGGTATGTCTCTACCGAGTCGGCTCCTGCCTCTTCATTTAGTGCAGGGTATCTAGCACGGTATGCTTTTCCGATTGCGACACGCTCCCATCGATGAGCAAATCCGAACACAGAGATTGGCTTTCCTCCTGCAAGATATTGGTGCGAATTTAACTTGTCAACAAATGAAGACGTACCAAAGAGAGAACGTATCAATGGACTTCCGAATATTGCAGCGAATATACCGCTGAGAAACGTCCAGAGACCACCGACTTTGGAAAATCCTCCAATAAAAGAATTAATCTTTATATCTCGAATGACATTCCACTGTGTGGCTTCTCTCGCCACGCTCAAGCGAAGAGTTGAGATATTTGCACCTCGCTGGATGAGAGGGGAAGTCGATGGGTCAGGGTATAAATGCGACACCTGTCCCACAAGCGTTGTTTTCATAGACTACGCATACGCAAAAAAAAATGTTAATACGTAAGGCGCCTTATATAACTATTGCAAGCCATACCTCCCATATTCCAAGTGTAGCCACTCCGGGGTTTTGAAATGTTTGGTGAATTTCCATGGATACTAGGCCTATCATATTCACTCCAGGGACTAGAATTGTCGGTCTCGTTAAAGTCAGGACGTCTGTGGTCTTGTCGGTCATCCTAACCATGATTTGCACTGAGTTTGAAGCAATATCTGTTATCGTATCAGGTGTTACCATGAGGACGCTGAAATCTACGGTGATCAAGAGATCTGGCTGGTATAACCGGTAATATTTTTCTGGGAAGTGCAGACAAAGACAGCTATTAATGAATTTGTATTTTGTAGTAACAGTGATTGTCAAATTACCAAAGAATATTTGGGTATCATTTGGCAGCTGACGCGATGGACAATCATGGACCGACAGCACTGAATCTTGATCGGGTAATATTGGGACAGGTACTTGATCACCGTCACCCAGATGTACACAAGTAGGTTTGGAAGGGGCTTGAATATAGATAATCAGTATACATTAAAAAATATTTTTAAAAACCGTACAAGAATCGTCCCACAGTGGAATGACTTCAACGGCTGCTGCGAGGTTCGGAGATCCTGTGAGATTGGTATTGACAGAAGTTTGAATCTGCGTGAATGGAAAGACGCGGCAATAAAGTTAGAATTTCCATACGTTTATAATTCGTTTCGGGTGCTCACAAATGTAACACCCCATACTGGATGGACCAGCAGGTTTGGATATGGAATATCTGAACCGGAAAAGCGAGTGTTTTGTGTTGGAATGAATTTCAACTCTTGAACAGTGGCGCTAAATGTAGTAATATAGAAGAAAGCAACGACTCCTGCCAAAAGTAAGGAAGCGAATAGTCCTCTTATTATGATTAACCTTCGGGTTTCACCTCTGGTTCATTTGAAACACAATCCCAAAAGTCAGCTTCAATTTTTGAGGTTATATAGGGTCACACTCACGTCAAACGCCCCTTCCAGAGGGTTTTTCCAAATAAGATACTCATTCCCCCAATTTTTGAGATAAGCAGCCGTTTTTCTTGCAGTTTTCTGGATTTAACATAAAGATAGACGCGTGAAAATAGGAGGAGGATGTATAAAATAGTAAGAATAATTGAAACAGTTGCCTGCGTCGAATCAGGTTGTGATATAAATTGGGAGGTGAGAAGTTCTCTAAAGACGGAAACGATGGCCACTGTATAGAAAGCCAGTACTTCAAAATTTGGTAAGATCTATCATCAGAGTAAAACTGTTTATAATTGCCTACCAGCTGTTTCGCAAAAAACCCATACTAGATCAAACAAATTATTGGAAAGATATGGAATCTTGAACGCACTGGATAATGTGGAAGTTAGTCGGGTATAATTTCCTCCACATAAATGATAGATTACTCACTATACAATTTGATGAATCCAAACCAAGAAAAATAAAATAAGAAAAAGGATTAGTGTGCCAGGAAATTCAACATGGTCTTGATCTACAAATTGCGCTTGGAAGAATAGGAAAAAGCTGGACAGCAACAAACTTGAGAAAAAGAAAATCGCCCTCAATAGAACCAGATATATTGGTTGGCTGAGGAGGTCGCCCATTGTTGGACACAGGTTCAGAGAGGGTGCGTTCGCTTGGGGATTGACCGTTGTAGAGTAAGAAGTCAAAAACACACCAAGGACACTGGCTTCTTTATATCTGACGTATCTAAATTTACTCATAAATCACACAGCAGGTTGCAACTTGGCGTGTATTATCGCCGGTGTTTGTCTGCACTTGGAAGGCCGTCACAGATGTTAAATCTTCATCAGATTGCTATCTGCATACATGGTAGAAGAGCGTTTGAAAGACGGGAAAATGTTAAGTTGTGAGCAACCTGGGCTCACAGTGACTGGAAAACAAACAAAGCCAATATTTCAGGCAGAGGTGGCTCTCGGTGAGGGGTGCGTCTGTATACGCATCCAGAGACAGAAAGATAAAAATGGAGAAGTGCACGGCATTCCGTGTTCGGCGCACCAGGTACTTACATCTGCCAGGATTCGGATGAAATTAAAGGGAAGGCCTCACCTCCGCCTTTCCCGCAGCTATGACGTAGCACCTGTTTCACGGCCACCAGTGTTATTTATAGGTTGTATCTCAAACGATATAACATTCTTTGCAAATAAAAGAGTCTATATTGTCCATGTAAGGTAAATGTTACAGAGGTATGTGTGTAGACTTATGAAGCAAATCATACTTCCCACCGAACTGAAAATGAGCATTCAACCAAGGAGCCGTACGCTGCTTGACTTCTTTTTAGACGCTGTGGAGCTCGACTAATGATGATCAATGAGCCTGGGCGGCAAATTTGTAGGCCATTGTCACTACTCGGGTGAGTGCGCAAGAGGATTTCCACGAAAGGAAGCTGCTAGACGTGCACGCGTGCTTCATAGTGAAGACGGTTGTGGGGTGCGAGCGACGACTGGTGTGGTCGCCTGAGGGGTTCACGGAAAGGCAAGGAGTGTAGTGTATTTATTTAAGAAACGAATAAAAAATGCTATTCTACTGGAAAGCTTCTGAATGCGAGACTGATTGAGAGTGACTGATATTCAAGTTCCGTGAGGGGAGGAAACCTAGCTGTCCTGCTTGTGTGGTACGCTGTAGTTTAAATATCTCGGAGATCAGTAACTATTTGCTCCGCTAAACGTTCTAATAACAGAAATGTCCGAGGTTTTCGTGGGCGTGAGTTTCTCTCTATGGCTATGAGTCCATGTTTTGTTCCTGGAGCTTTAAATGTCCATATTTCGGAGCTCAGGCAGTCGTGGATACCTCACAATGGTGTGCTGTGTCCGCGCCCACAGGAATACATAGGAAGAGAACACGGCAAGTGAGATCAAAACACACTTCGAGTTCGTGGCGCTGTCCCGCTAACTTATCTCATTGTTGTAGTAATCTCACTGTATTTCGAACGCACTAGCTACGCATGGCACGCGATGCAAATTGGAAAAGAAAATGAGGGGACGGCGGCGAGGTCACGAAACGCAGAAGTTAGTAGACGAGGCATAGGTGAGGCGGGTCATGTGTCGGAGGTGGGAGCCGTGGGGGAATGTCGGAACAGTCCAGGGTAGGCCTTATCCAGTACAAGTAGATGTGGGCGGTTGGAAGTCTCGCGATAAGAGGACGTAAATATACTGCCAGTACTTACATACAAATTCGAGGTAATGTTTCAAAATCAAGGACATTAACCTGACTGTATATTGGAAATGGGGTCATATTTTCATAAGAGGATCCCGATGTTTCCCAGAAATATTGTACTGTACAATCCGGAATATCGTGTAATTTATTTTACCTCGTTCTCTTGATTGGGAAGAGGGTGTGTATTTACTTATTGCCACGAAAACGGGGGACAGCCCGCCGCTCAATCTGGTCCAAAGGAGCGCTGCGGACTCCGGGAGCGTCCTCAAAAAGACGCTCCTCACTGAATGCACGGCCTGAGGCAGGCGAGCTGTGCGACGCGGCGTGCGCGAGTTGCGGCACGAGGCGGACTCGGTGTATCTGCTCCCGGTGACAAAGGATAGGAAAAGTCCCAATGAAAAAGAGTGATACTAAACGCGTGCAGCGCCGCCGGGAACAGGTAAGGTAATGCCTGATTTTCGGCCCAGATACCTGCTCCAAAGTGACACGTAGCCACGAGACGCGAAGGGATAACGGACCACTAGGCAGCGGCGATGCAGGACCCAGACGTTCTGAGTGTCAGGCGCGACGGCGACTGCAGTTCACCACCAGGCAGTTCACATCAATTTCCTCGCGAAGTCGAAAACGGACTCATGTTAGTGCCATTATCTTCTGCCAAAGTGCCGCGGAGAACGGAAGCGTCGTGCGGGAAGGCGCAAGGAAAGCCGTCTAGGCAGCGTGCGTTCTCCAAACTGTCGGGAATAAAGTAAAGCCAAAAAAAGGAAAAGGAAACGAGGAAGAACCAGATACCAAAGCGCGCGGTGCCGCCATTTATCAGATGAAAAAACATACTCAGAGTCATAGTGCGCGTGACTGTGCGCACGGCAGAACCCGAGCGCGCGACGCGAAGGCGGGGGGGCCGAAATCGGACGGCCATGAGCTTACAGAGCACGATGAGGAACCTACGCACGCCGACATATGGTGCACCTGGTGGAGCGCCGTGGCCCGCGCAGTCCTTATGCCTCGCTGGGAGAAGGGCGCAAGTCAACCAAGCCATGCATCGTGCGTGCGTATTCCGGCGCTGCACGATCCAGAAAAAAATAGCTAGATGAAAGAGGAAGGGTATAGGACCAAGACGGAGGGAAACGCAAAAAAAGAGAAGGCACGCGGAAGGAGCGCATACCCTGCTCGCGACGCCACCCAAAGATATACCGCGAAATAACGCACTGTACACCCAGGAGCGTGACGGTACCCATACACACTTTGTAAGTCATGAGGGAAAGAAAAAGCCCCTCACCGCTGGTAGCTGGTAGACGTTGCACGGATATTTTATGGTGCCCGAGTAGACGTACCGGGCATGTGTAGGCATAGCGGTACATGGGCGCTGTAGGCCAGAGGAGTGACGAGCGAGGGAAGGGCGAGGTCGGGTGTAGAGGCGGAGGAGAAAGAGTTAGAGGGAGCTTGGGACAGAGAACCCTAATGCTGGGAACTGCTCAAGATCACTGCAGTCATGAGGGCAAGCTCCGGCGCCTAGTTTTGAGAAGCACCGCTATCGATTATCAGTGAATCTACAGAAGCGCATATGATACCGCTGTTAGGAATACCCAACGGAAATGAAATGTCACTATAAAAAACAACCCCACGGGGCGGACACGCACCGAGTAGTGGGCATGCCGCAGCTGTCAGACAGTTTTCATTGCACAGCAGTCAATTAAATACGCGAGCCATAAGGTTTTGATACGCACTGAGGAGTGTTTAGCACCTAAGCTCATAACTATGCATCTCAGCGCGATGCTCTGCATATATGTCCCATGACAAGGTTAAAATACTATGAGAGAAGAGCGAATACGAAGCACGCACTGTGCCGCCGCGCATCTTCCGGCGTCTAAGCCTATCACATCGCGCGTCAGGTCGCACAGCGGCACCTGAGCGTGCGGCGCGAAGAAGCAGGCGACCTATAGACGGCAGCAGAAGAAGCGTCGCCTCTGATTGAGGAATTACAAAGTACATCCACCAGCACTCGCACTGGCACGCTGCTACCATGGCAGGATCTACTGAGCGCCGCAGCCCATGAAAACATCCCACACAGAGACGCTCTCATATCGCATACGGCGCAAGTTGTCCAAGGCGCGCGGCGTGCGTGCGTGTGGCTTAGTGCATCCATGTCCGTGAAAAAGAGACGATGGTAGGAAATCCAGAGACAAAGAGGGAGCCACGACCACGTGCGTAGCGCGCCACAGACCAGCTAAGGGATGTACGGGCCATCGCACCAGGCACCTGGGTGCACCACGGCACCCAAGGAAGCAGCGAGAGGATTACTAGAAGCTAGTCGGTGGCGATGACGACGGCAGTAGGGGCGGGTGAGATGCGGATGATGGTAGGGCTCGCAGCGCGCAATCAGAAATACATGCACGCCAGCATGCCTCAAAGAATGGCCAAGCACCGTAGCCTTCGAGGTTACGCTGTAAGATGTCCTCGCTGGGCGCACGGTGCAATCCAACAAAGGGGCGCGACGTGCGTGCGTACCATTGTGTGTGCCTGCAGCGCTACGTTAACACTGGAAGAAAATAGAGAACTGAAAAAGAGAGAAAAGGAGAGCAAGCAAAAGAAAAATGGCATCTCACAGCGTGCAAGCACACAGACGAAGCGCGTACCCCGCGCGATGCCGCCTTGAAGTCAACTTCAGTGTTATTGCACTGTACGGTTAGGCACGTAACTGCACCCATACGCACGGTGGGAAGAGGAAAAAAGTGGACGTTGCGAGGCGAAGGCGGAGACAACAACGGCAGCGATGCATGTCCATGAAGCGACACTCAGGGTTTGTGAAGGCGCAAAATTGGCTAAACCTAAAAACACGCACACACATGCATGACGGGAAGCACCGCAGCCCATGATAGCGTCTCAGCACATCTCATAAGGCGTGGGGCGATACTGGCATGCCGCACGGCATGGGTGTGTATGCGTCGCTTCAGTGCATGGGGGTACGACGTAGAGCGTCTGTGTTCAGGGAGAGAAAAAGGAGAAGGGATACGGGAGGAGGGAGGAGGGCGAGGGCGAGGAGAGAATGGAGAAGGAGAGGGAAGTGGTGTGAGGGAGAAAGCAACACCGAAAGTGCGTGGGGCTGCTGGAGATATATACGGTGATGACGTGATGAATGCAAAGCTGCACACGAGTACACAGTGCGACAAACGTATCAGGAGCCGAGCGGCGGGGTGTGGATGGAGCCTAGGTTGGGAGACGGTGGTGCGGGTTGGGTAGATCGATCAGAGTTAGAGGTATCGGTAGAAGTCACCGAAAGCGAAAGGCTGAGGAGGGGGAGACGATTCCCGTACACAGCCGCAGCTAGGACGTTCTCGGAATATAGAGGGACGCTGCGACTGGGAGCTCTCCAACATCGTTCGCGAGAGATGCATGATGTTCCAGGGACGAGAGAAGCACGTGCCTACATGGTAGCCGAAGCGACGCCGCGTCCCTGGCACACGTCGGGCACACGAGGGCACACGGCGCTATGAAATATACGCCGAGCTTCTCGAGCCTCGTCGCCTCACTTGCGCATCACGGCGCACATTAGACAACAAACGCGTTGACACGGCCTACGCACACCTCTGGGAACAATTCAGCGCAGCAGCTTTCGAGGTCATCTCACCAGAGAAGCTCTCGCAAGGCACACGGCACGCAAGTTATCCAAGCTACGCAGCGTGCGTGCGTGAGTTCATTTAACCGCAAGGGAAAAAGAGGGAAAAATAGAAGAAAGAGGCTATACCACGCGCACAGCGTGCCGCCGGCCAGCTAACCGCAACATCGACGAATCGCATCAGGCACCTGGGCTCACTGGACACCCGAGCGCACGGCGCGAGTTTTGTTGGGTGCTAGGCCAGGGCGACGGTGGTGGCGGGAGTTCGGATTTGGATTTGTATGATAGTAAACCTCGGAGCGCACAATCGACAACACACGCACGCGAACGCATTTTTAACAGAGAAGAAACTAGCACCGCTGCCCACGAAAGCCTCACACAGAGGCGCTCGCTGGGCGTGCAGAGCAAGTCAATCAAGGAGCGCAGCGTGCGTGCGGTTGGCTGTTTCAGCGTTCCGCTAGCGTCATACAAAAAATAGCGAGGAGGAAAGAAGAGAATACGCGAGCAGGAAAAGGAAGAAGAGGAGAGGATGGGCGCAAAGTTCCCTGGGGCCGCATATGGGGGTTCCGGGGACTCACGTACTCAAGTACTCAAGCTCAAACTCCAGAGCGGCGGCGGCGGCGGCGTCGCCCGGAGCAGCATCCGCCAGAAAAGACCTCGGGAAAGATGCGCCAGCAGTGTCGGGACGAGCCATTATCGATATCGATGGAAGCTCAGAAAGCCAAAGAAGAAGGACATGGAAGAGTCAGGACTCAGCTCATAGGCAACACCTCGCCGAAATGAACTGTCACCCAAAACAGCACGTGCCCATGACGAGACGCGCCCCGTCGCGCCGAGTACGCGGTGCGGAACACGCGCACTTCCCCTGACGCAGGAGAAAAAAAGTAGACCGAGCCTAACTAGGGCATCGCAGCGCACAGCAAACAACAAACGCACGCCGCGCATCTCAATGACAATCATCTAGCGCCATATCCCCCGAAAGCATCCCAGAAAGAGATGCCCTCACAAGGCGTGGCGCAAGTAATCCAAGCTGCACGGCGTACGTCCGTGCGTGCGTCTGTGCTTCTCACTGCTTCTGCGTCCAAGAAAAAGGGGTATACAAGGAAAGGGGTAAATAGATAAAAACCAAAAAAGCGCCGATACCGCTCGCCCAGCGCAAAAGACCAATCACACCAGGCCCCTGGGCGCACGACGGCACCCGAGCGCCCGGCGCAATGGCGACGGATTCCAGACGGTGGGGGATATGACGGCGGGTGGCGGGTGGGATTCATACGAGGGTGGAGCTCGTAGGGTGCATTCGATAACCCAACAACACATCATCTGCCAATCGTAGAACTGACGTCCGGTGGGAGTGCTGAGCAACGACGATGATCAATCCGAGGGTAAAAACAAAATCGAAAACTCGTGCTTACCAACTGGTCTCTCACCGTACTGAACAAAAGGACCAGAGGCAGCAAGTAAAACGTCTGCGTCGTCCGATCTCCCGTGTGGGTACTTGATCTTCTTGATAAGCAATTGACGAAAGGTGTCCCGATTTTTTCTAAGTGAGACTTCGATGAAGGGAAGCGGCATGAAGCATGTCGCCCGGAAATCTAACACCACCACTATTGACTGGCCATTGGACGTCGTGTGTTCCCTGAAATTGGCCGGGTTGAAATCGGAGGGACAGAGAAATCGACCGTGGGTCGATATATCCCCATGGAAGTCAATTCGCAGGTAGTCAAAGATCTAACATAGGTCTGAGTTCGCCATAGCACCTCGAGACATTGGTGAACACATACATTGTGAATGTGATTGAAAAAATCTTGGTCGGAGCGGTAATTGGAATTGGGAAGCCATTCGGGAAAAAAGGAGTTCACAATAGAGCTCGTGCCGCCACCTACGTGCCCGAGGGTCGCAGTTGGTGGTGCTCCAAGGCTGATAAGTGCCTGAACAGCTTTCGCAATGAGGTCGACATCGCTGGAGTCGCAGTCTTCACCTTCGACGTACTGCATCACGATGTATCCGATTTCAGTTCCGAAATAATCGGCCGTGACGGCACGGAATACAGGAGCGGCTTGGATTTGTGAGATGCCAGCTTTGCGAAGAGCCATAGCGGTCCAATGCTGTGTGCGCACCTCGTTGACAGTGACATTGGGCCCGCATTTTATCCATGCGATGGTTGATTCAGTAGAAGGGTCGACGATGGTGGTTCCCCGGGGCAGACCAAGCGTAACGCAGTGGGCGAGAACATCCAGCCCGCTGGATAAGACTCGAGACTCGAGACTCGGAGACTCGGCACCGTACATTGCCGTGACCCTCCGGAACAAACAAAGGGCGCAGTTGCCCTACGCCTACAACTACCATATAGAGACGGTGCGCCAATGTATTTGCAATTCGAGCAGGCACCCCAAGGCCTCCTCGATTGCTATTGTCAGCAATGAAAATTTTCGATCCATTTAATGCCAATTCCCCCAAACGTTTGCTGTTCTTAACGTCCATCATGCCGAAAAGCATTTTCCCAGCCCCGACTATTAACCCGAGGCCTGTCGTTCAATTTTCCTCCTGCCATAAATGCCATAGCCATGCGCTCACTGCTATTTATTGCGGTGGTGCCACTGTCACTGACCTTGGTAATTACGGAAGGCATTATCAAGTGGTAAGTGTTTGCACTCCCCTTCCCAACATTTCTGTTGTTTTAATACTCATTGCTATTAGTGCAACGGCTGCAAGGAGTTTCTTTGGCACAACCCTCCTACCGATCCGAGCCTTGTACCTGCCAACGTTTTGAATCGCTTCTTCTATCGGCAGGATATTGCCGAGGAATCTCGCGTTTTTTGTCAAGAACCCCACTGCGTCACGCTCACAGGAAATACTCCCCGTCGTGCAAGCAAGCAATGCGAGCAGGTTCCTCCTCGTTGTGCCCCATGCTGTCGTCAAACTGGAGGATGTAAGGAGCATCGAGCTACTCTGGTATGCCAGCTACCATTTATTTTTATTCAGCGGCTGAATACTTATTTTTAGACTGAGCAGCCCGTCGAGCCCGTGACAGCTGTCGCTGTCTCAGCTAACACTTGTTCTCAGCCCGCTGCTTCCCAGGCTGATACGACATCCCAGGCTCGTACTACTCAGCCCCGCACTACCTATGCTCGCAGTCTTTCTCAGGGATATGCTGAAGGATGGGAGGCTGCTCAGCAAGAGAAAGAAGCTCGCCGCATCCAGCTAGCTCGCACTGAAGAGGCCATCCGCAATGCGCAAAACACGATTGTAGTTATTGTATGGAAGGAGGTACGTCTACTACCAGCAGAGCTTTATTTTGTAAATTTCTGTACTAACTTACTTTTAATCTACGTCTTTAGGCGGGTGCTAGACCAAAGGTTCTCAATGTTATCACTCGTGAACCTGGGTTTTTAATCCCCATGAACATTCCCCAAATCATGGATATCTTCAAAAACTCGCCTCTTATCTCCGTCTTTCAAACCACGCCTCGTGTGGGATGGGCTAGCCAAGGGTTTGATGTACCCATTCCTGCTGTGCGTGACATGCGGGTTCTTCTTCGATTTGACAACCTGGACGATGAGGACTGCCTGTCCCTTGGAGATGAGGTCGAACAGCGTCTTTCAGAAGGACACGCCAAGCGTCGGGGTGACGGAATTAACGTTTTTGGTGTTCGCACACCTGCTACGCCCCCGCCTTCTAACTCCCTAGCTGCCACAGAGGCTGACCTCACAGCAACCTCTCTGTCCCAGGCAGCAAGAGCGCCACCCATTTTCCCCCAGGGTGCTCATGCCCAAGCAACCAATTTCCCTCTCACTTATGTGGTCGACATGATACCTGGGCTCCAGCAAATTCAAGAAGCCATTGAAGCAGAGAAGGAATCCTCCGAACCAAGAGCCACTAGGAACGCCGCAACAAAACTTCTCGAGCTCTTCAGCGAGTGCTTCCCAAACTGCCAGTTTGTTCGTTCCACATTTTACCATGCTCTCAACCTCTACTCTCGTGCACTGGAGGTGGAGGGCGCCGCTGGGGTTATTGCTAAGTATCTCCTCTATGGTGATACGCCCAAGGGAATGTGGAAGGAATTCCGCAAGGAAGTCAATCGTGAGTTCTTAATATTTTTATTCAATTGTGTTGGTTTTCAATAAGCCAACGTCTATCTTAGGCATCAATCCCCCCAATGGCCGTGTTTTGCTGCCCGCCTCTCAGCCTGAGCTTCAGTCCAGGGAGCTCTCAGTGCCGGCCAAGTCTACGGCACTTTTGGTAGACAGCCCATCTCCGGGCGATCCTTCCCCACCAGGATCCAACGAGCCATATGATGTTGCTGAGGAGCCATTTAGCATCCGCCCAGTTGTCATTGAGAGCTACCAATACAATGACGGTGTCATGGTCACAACCAGAGACCGCACGCACTTGCAGGCAAGGGACATCCTTTTCTTTGAGAGTGTCAGTGCTCGTGGATCAGACAAAGAAATTCATTTGGTCAGCTCCTTTATCTTGTTGTCTATTTTCTGCCACTCCAGTCTAACGTTTGAATACTTTAGCTCCAGGGCTCCACGCCCACTGACCAGCTGGAGCGACTTTTTGCAGCTAAATCAATGGGTTTCGGGAAGCCCAATTGGTTTCTTCCAGCTCCTAGCGCCGAGCTTTTTGTCTGGCTTGAAGGTGAAAAGTTAACAAGAGCTCATCTGGCAAGTCAAGCATTCCATGCCCAGGTGGAAAATCGTCAAGTTTCTCTTCCAATCGGTGAGTTTTATTCTGCATATACCAGCTCTTTTACTCACATATCTACGTGCTGGCTTTCAGACTTTGAAGTTCTCCCAACATCCTTCCTCTGCTTCGAGAATAGCCAGACCACTAGCATGCTCATTCAGCCGTGGTCGTCTGGCCGACTTTTTTGTTCATGGAGTTCAAACGATTTAGAAGCGGCTCCTGCCGGTTTATTAGAAGTGCTTGACACCTTCAGTCATTTCTCCTACCAGTTCAGTGAAGGCCAGTGCGTTGTAGTGAATTTGCAAGGCAAGTCTCTTAAAGCTCCTTGATTTTCTGTGCTAAATTTCTCGATAGGTTTCTTCCAGCCAGATAACCTACTTGTTGTTCATGATTGCACTGTTCATACGCAAGCCTGGTGTGTTGTTTCTTTCCATGGTTTGTTTAACAGGCCTGACCAGCGACTCAAATAGGTCTAACGATAATGTTCGATTCTATGTCCAAAATCGCGGTGAACCTGGCCTGGCCTCCTTCAAAGCCAGTCATGTCTGTGGGCAGTACTGCGCTGCACTGGGTTTTGTTCCCTTCTAACCGAACCCATGCTCAAAAGAGCTCATTTAGCTCACTCAAAATACGACGTATGTTTAACATTTGTCGACGTTCTTCTTTCTATTTGTTTCCTTCAGCTTCTTCACTACCCAAAAGAGCCTACGAGAGTTTCTTCTCCTCGCTCACTTCCGTTTAACGACGTGTTGAGTTTTTCTTTTATTCAATCCCCACTCACTAAAACAATAAAAAACGGTGTACTGTACTTTGCATAATATAGTATACCTAAATGCCCATTGCCCAAATCCCACAAACGTATCCACCCTCTCTGCTTGCATATATCTTATCCAAGTGCATAGACATCTGCAAGAGCAACACTGCTCTCGATGTAGCTGTCTTTCAGGCAAGTTAGCACACAAAGAAGCATTCAACAAGCTCGTACATCCCGATTCCCCGCAGAGCCCTTCCGTACGAAATCTCGTCGTAGTCGGCAAGCAAACAAGCCACAGACAATATTGACACTGCTCCGTGTCGAGGTGGGCAAGCTAACAAACGATGGAATGGGCGTCTTCGAGCGGAGGAAGGCGACGTCGTGAGGACGACGGGGAGAACGTTTCCGAGGCGAGAGCAACGCCGGCGCTCCTTGCACGACAGTGCCGGCACGACATTCGACACGCTCCTTGAACGGCTAACGGGAAGGCTTAAGCATCCGGACTTTGCACTGGGATGGATGAGCGGCTCTCGGGCGCTCAGTCGAGCTGGCATACCTTGCACTCTGGCCTTAAACACGGACGTATGACAATAAACAAATTATTTTGGCAGTATCTCTACCGAATCTCAGATATATCGATTGACAGGTCAAGCAAACAAAGTAGGAAAAACAGCATGTACCGGAATTGTCCAGGGAGTGGAACCCTTCCGTGCCAGCTCTTGAATAGTATATCTATTTTTTCGCTTGATCATTTCATCCAAAAAAAATGTGTACCTGACAGAGTCCATGTCGCGCAAAATGGCTTGAAACTTTCCAAGCCAGGTGTTCACCTGTTCACAAATAGATGAGTTAAACCTCCATTTTCCATCCTTCACGAGCTCGGGAAATGCAGCAGGGTTGCAGTGTAGCTGACAGTGGGTGTCGGTGACTTTGTGCTTTGATTTGAAGTGGAACACATCAACTGGCTGTGCAGTATCCTTGAAGTGAGTATCGCCTATTGCGCGCTGGTGTAAATCCAGTCTGCAGTTGTTATCAAAGATCAAAAACTCGGGAGTTGATTCTGGAGTCGGAAAGGTGGCTTTCGCAAATTCCTAATGGGAAACTTGGGCGTAAGCTTAGCACAAATAAGAATACGTGAGAGGTGATATTACGTTGACGCCAGAAACAGCCTCAGATCCATACATAGTGGCCCGAGATACAATAACACCACATGGTCGAACAAAGAGCTGCTCGTTGTGAGTGCGCCTTCGGCCAAAATACGCCTTGAGTGTGCGATTTCCAGCCTCTGGCTTTCCGGTGCAAGTATCCACAGTTTCAACTAGAACAGCTTCCCCATCTTCTTCGTCACCAAGGCCTGCTTGAGATCCATGATCAAACCCCACTGACAAAGAAGGATCGTCTTCAACAGGGGCATATGCTTTCTTCAGACGTGCTCTGAGCTGCATCAGTGCCTTTCCCTTCTCAAAGTAACTGACCTCCAGAGCTCGATGTTGGATGTTGCTGCATGTTCGAAAGCCGATTTCATGAGGCTCGTGGCATGTCGTTACTGCACATTGATCTTTGAGATTGCTATGGGTGTGGCAAAACCGGTCACGAAGGGTGATTAGCGGTTCTTTGCAGTTGTGAACTGCACAGCACGGAAAGCCAATGCTATCGCCATCACAGACAACCGCCTGTACTTTATCTAGAGAGCTAATGATTAGTATTATCAAGGACAATAAGATTTAAGCCTCACAATGTTTCCCGTCTTCACCGTCAAATACAGAGAAACAAAGATCACAGGCATGTAGGTATGCCTCTTGTCCTGGTCCTTCCATCTTTTTGTTGCGTTCCAAGAGAGCCTCTTGCAGGCGGTGCTTTTGTGACTGTTCATCATGGGGTAGGAACAAAGTACTCGATTGCTCTGCTTTTTCCAAAAGGAGCGAATACAAAAAGAATCCGTTCAAAAGATATTCTTCTCCCAACTCACGAGAGCAGCCCCATCCCGCTTCCATGTTGCTACTACGCCAGCTATAACTTGAATGTTGGGTGTGACTGTATGCTTGAGGATTGTTGGAAATATGAGAGTCGGTTTGAGCGATTGAAAGATTGTATATGCGCGCAGCATTCATGGATGAAAGCCTGATTGATTTTATTGTCAGCCTCCCTTCCAAAATCAAGTGAACAAAGTCAGGAAACATACCATCCGAACGTACATCCAGTGGCATAAAACTCCAGAAGCGGTGAGTCGATGAAGTAATGCGTGGACACTTGTATTGACTCCGGCACACCAGAGTAATAGAACCGCGAGCTTGAGTCCTTGTGTACCCAGTAGTTATGATAGTACCTCTTATGGCAACCTAATTAAAGTAAACTAATCAGTTTATGCTGGACCAACGGTTTATAAAACTCACCTCTACAGTACAGAGAGGTAGCATATACCGGAAGCGAGCCTTCGCGTAAAGTAAACAGCGAAGCGGGATGTGTGATCGGGTGGGTCAAAGTCATCGCATCAGACTGGTCTACAGTGCGGTGATTCGAGCACGACGGGGTTAAACAAACTCTCGTCGGTGGAAAAATATGGCGATAGGCTTTTTTAAACAATCAGATCAGTCAATTTCTCTGGAAAGTTGATGAGAAAAAGCGTACATGTGCCGAGAGGAAGAGCCTCCTTATTAAACTGCTTGACAAACTCAGGGCTCGTGGACTGCCCACAAGAATGTCTCCAAACGTCGTTCTTAAGTGCGTTCCATAGGGCTTCAATAGTGGCAAGATCTTCGTTGAGAAGGCGACCCAGTAGGGAGGCGATGTTGATAGGTAGATCGTCCGGTGGGATACTTGTTTCACCCTTCGAGCTCCATTGAATTACAGATTTTGCGAGGCCGCAGAACTGGAGAAAGGGTAAGATTTTTGAAAGACCAACAGGGCCCCCAAGGGCGGTGGAGAAATAGCCGCTGTCCATTCAGCTTCGAGGGTACAGGTACTGCGCGGTACTACGTCACACACGACGGCGGGCACGCTGTGCAGCAACCGTTGCCGATGAGCCGCTGAGCGGTGTTCAAAATATCTCGGCCATCACCCGTCTGCAGTCTCGAGTCTCGGTCTTATCCAGCCGACCCGACCTTATGCAGTGGGCGATGATGCCATCATTGGAGGGAAGACTCGGGTTGTCGATAAACTCGTATGATGTAGATGCAATAAAAACTTGGAGGTAAAATTAAAAATAAGAGAGAATTTGAGAGTGATGTATGGAAATATGACCTACTTCCAAGAATTAATTGAGTGCAAATTGAGTGACCCCAATGAGACCCGGTTTGACGATTGCGAGAGCGATTATAGAATGGGGGCACAATGCAACGTTTAGGAAGCTAAGAGGGCCTCTCACAACTGCTTTTATGAAATTTAAAAGGTCGTTGGAACTGTCGCATCACCTAGAAGTACTAAGTAGTGGCATGGAGCAGGATGAGTTGAGGATGAGATCTGAGAGTCAGAGCGTTTTTCGGCAAACCCACTAGCGACGCACGTGACCCATCTCAATCTGCCGGAGCGGTCTTTCAATTTGGACGGATTCGCACGCGCAAGAAAAGGCACTAGATTGTGTTGGTGTTTTTACTGGGAGCAGTGGAGGACATCGAGAGGAACGAGATTGTTCGAAGTACACATAGTCGGGAGCAAGTCGGGAGCGCCACTTTTTTGATCTACTTAATAGCACCCCAGCGCACAGAGCGTATATTCAAGAGCCCAATGAACCGCAGCGGCGATCACGCGGAACTTAGGAACTACGGAGCACTTCCAACAACGCTCGCGCTGGCACGCCGGCGCATTTGTCGGAGCGAGATCAGCGCCGCAGCCTGTGAGAACATCCCATATAGAAACACCTCTACGCGGCACACGGTGCAAAGGGTCCAGGCAGCGCAGCGTGCGAGCAAGCGTGCGAGTGCGCGTCTCAATGTCTCCGCGTGCAGGGAGAAAGAAGAGAAAAATCGAAATAAAGAGTCGATTCTACGCGAGTAGCAGGTGATAGTTCGGATTGAGACGATGGTATGCCTCGTCACTCGTGCGTTTCGGTCAACAGCACACGCACTGACGCGCATGATCATAGACCAATTCAGCGCCGTCGTCCATGAGAGCATCGTACAGAGACGCTCTCGTAGGGAATACGGCGCAAAAGATCTCAGGCGCGCGGCGTGCGTGCGTGCGTGCGTGCATCGCTGATTGGTGCATCTGATCGCAACGTCAAAAAGGAGAGAAATAGAAGGAAGGGTTGGTGCCGTACTCACAACGTACCGCCGACGAGTGTCCAAGCAGACATAGTTCTGTACCGCCCCGAGCACTGCGTGGACAACACTACCCGAGCACGCTTCCGGAACACGGCTGGATAATGAGCAGCGGCGATGGCGGTGGTGGCGGCTATTTGGAGTGGAACGATGCTAGGGGTCGCAGCGCACAATCAATAACACACGCACGTCAACGCGTGCTCGTAGGACCGTTATGAGCGCCACTGCCCCCAAAAGCCTCACAAAGAGGCGCTCGGAGGGTATACGGCGCAAGTCAACCGAGGCGCGCTGCGTACGGGCGTGCATGATGGGGCACTACATTAGTATCCGAGCAATGAATATAAGTATAAAATAAAAGGGGGGAGGAAAGAACGGAACGGGAAGAGGGATGAAGGGATGGTACGTGGGTGTGGAGGGAGAGGGAGGGGGAGGGATTGTGTGAAGGGGTGAGGGAGGGAGAAGGCCACACCGAGCACGCGGGGTGCCGCCGATAATAAACCCCGCCGTCACCCATAGGCAGCCATGAGCGTAGCTCCATATGGGTATGCGATGCGACGAATGTATCACAGGCGGCGGTGACGGCGGGGTGAGCGAGGAGCGGTGCGGGGAGACGGCGAGGATGGGTGCATGGAAGAGAGTTACGTTAGACGTTAGAGCTCAAAACGTTATAGGGACGGAGGGAGCCACAGACAGGAAGTGAGAGGCCGAAGATAAGGAAGAGACGGGGAAAGGGCTCCTTCTCGTAGCAAAGATGATGGGTGCAAGGTGCCCTCCGAGACCTTTTTGAACAAGAAATCGGGTGCTTCCGGGTACTCAAAGCAGCAGGGCCGTCGCGCGGAACGACATCCGCCAGCGAAGACCTCGCGCAGAATGCGCCAGCAGTAATCGCCGTCTAAGAATACGTGGAATCGGAGTCCGCGGATAGGAAGAATCATCGCGGAAATGAACTGTCCAGTGGGTCCGGGGTCCCATCATCCGGATTCCGAAAGGAAAGCAACACAACGGTGGCATGACGCTCTCAGCGTGACTTTAGCCTGTCTCTTCGATATTTTGACGGTGGTTGGTGTTATACAGCGCAGCCAATGAAATATATGAGCCAGAGGATAACGATACGCACCTAGGAGCATCTAGCGCCCGACTGCATCGTGACACGTCTCAGCGGGCGCGACGGTACCTCCCCACCCATCAAAAAGACTTGAATCAAAAGAAAGTACAACAAGAAAAGAGCGATATCAAGCATACACAGCGCCACTGCTCAACTTCCCCCATTCCAACATATCGCACCGAGCCTCAGGTCGCACAATGGCACATCACCCGAGCGCACGGCGTGAGGAAGTAGGTAACTGGTGGGCGGCGGGCGACGTGGCAGCTCGGAAAGAGAAAAAAATGAGGATTGCAGCGCCTTGAAGAACAGAAGCATTGGCACGCCTACGCAGATATCTGGGCATTTTTTAGCGCCCCAGCCCATGAGAGCGTCTCACCAAGCACGCCCTCACCGAGCGAGCAGCGCAAGTCGTCCAAGCTGTGCAGCGTGCTTGCATGCGTTCGTGTGTCCACGTCCACGTCCAAGAAAATGGTTTATGTAATACAAGTAAAAGAGGGAGAAAGAGCGAACAATGTCAGAACGCGCGGATACCGTGCGCACGGCGTGCCGCTAACCATTATCAAGGCCCACATGATATCGCTCCGAGCACCTGGAAGCACCGGGCACTCCGGCGCGGGGCGCGAGGATGGTTGGATGATATGCGGCTGGTCAGTAATAGAGGCGTTGGTTCACATTCAAATGACCATGGAACTTGCAGCCATTCGACAACTTGGCACATCTGATCCAGAGAAAAAATGGAAAGAAAAATGGAAGAAAGAGCTAGCACCACACGTGTAACATGCACTAAATCGCACTCGGGAACCTAGCCATACTAGCCATCCGAGTGGGCGGCGTGATGCGTTTGCGGTAGCGAATCAAATAATTTATGGAGCTCGCAGTGGTTTTGGGGTGCAGCGTCTCGCAGAGTCGCATAGGGGCGCTCGCCGGGTGCGCGACGCGCGTCCCATGCTATCCAAGGGGCGCGGGGTCCGTGCGTGCGTGCATGATGGGGCGCTGCGTCGGCGCCAGAGGGAAGAAGAAAAGAAGAAAGCGATGTAAGCGAGTTTCCGTAGTTGAGAGGCGTAGGGTCCGTACGCCTGACTTCGTAAACAGATAATATATGGGTTTATTGTGATATGTAATCGAATAATAAGATGTGTTTTGGGAAAGTGCCGGTTAATTAACGCGACCCTGAGCGACGTTGTAGGGGTGATTGATCCGTTGAGCGAGCGTCAAGCTTTGCGCTCGTCCGTTCGTGGGGTGTAAATGAATGAAGTTCTATGTACAACGACAGTGGAATTTATACAAATTTCTGGCCTAGTCATTGGCCTTCTTGACTCACTTTCCGAAGCCTCAATTCCGTCAGTGAATCATCTCAAACTGACTTAAAATGACAATACGCTCCGGTGAGCCACTCATCACTGCCCTCCATTTCTGTGCCTCGTGTCTTATTGTTCTTCTGCCTTTATTCGCTGTTTCTGGGTCGTTATTCCCTGCTGACTCGCATTATTTTAATACATTGCGCGGTCCCGATGTTGCTCAAGCGTACGGCCGTGATTTCTTGGTGCATTTGGTTCCAGGCTTCCTCGTATCTGATTTTCTTGTCGGATATTTTATTTACCGGCGGCGAATTTTCCGCTTAGTCCGCCGTTCTTTTCCGTAATCTGCATGCCGCGTGCGTGCGTTCGTCTTTCATGTTTTAACGCCGGCGGGGGATGACCGTGCTTCGTTACCACGACCGCGCGCCTGCTTATTCGGCGCCTATCTCCTGGCCGTTCGGTACGCAGGCATTCTGCGACGCTCACAGCGAGCTAAAAAAAAAAAAAAGATCGCCCAGTGTGGAAATCAATTCCACAAAGTGATAAATTCCCTCGCTATCGCACCGTACACCCGGGCGCTTAGCGGGTCGGTCCCGTATACACGATGTGAGAAAGCAGAGAGGGAACATTGCGCGACGGCAG
Organism: Hypholoma fasciculare; assembly: GCA_016801325.1. Classification (NCBI taxonomy): domain Eukaryota; kingdom Fungi; phylum Basidiomycota; class Agaricomycetes; order Agaricales; family Strophariaceae; genus Hypholoma; species Hypholoma fasciculare. The sequence continues at coordinate 20,934 of JAEKIV010000361.1, forward strand.
CAGTGACGACGGCGATTGTGCGTGTCCGGGTAGCGGAGCACAAGACGGGACTAGGAGAAGGATGAAAAGCGACACCGAGCGTTCGTTGCCGGAACTGCCTCCATTATCTGATTGAAATGCAAAAAAATGCGCTTGCCTGCTAGGATCGACAAAGCGACGCCTACGCACAGCCCATGTCATGCAACGCGGAGTGTGAGCGCGTAGGAATGACAGGCGTACATAAGGCGAGAGCATTGGATAAGTAAATCGTCCGACATCATCGAGCATGATGCGTGACGATATATTGATTCATCCTTCGAGCCGAGATGATTCCTATTGTCTGGATATTTACATAGTGTATTTTTACTCTGAGTTTATGTCAAGCTGTGCTTTACAAGCATCCACTTCCCGTCCACTTTTCCCATATGGAAGTTATCAAAGGCGTACATTGTTGTAAGATTTGGAAACACGGTTCCCCAATGCATGACAAATTGAAGTTGCGCTTCTGCTGACGAGTGGAACTCGGTCGTGTTATTCGTCTCCCATCTCTGCAGCTTGAGTGTCTCAAGCTGCGACATAACGCATATTGAATCCCGCAGTTTTGTGAGATCCTGACAATATATCAACCATCAGCACTGAGATGGCCCAGCCATAAAATGAAGCACTTGCCGCTGGGGTAATATTTCCCTTCAGCTTGACGATCAACGCTGTCACCCAAGGAAAAAAATCATGCAGCTCCGCGAAAAGCTTGCAAATGGCCGGGAATGGTGGAAGTTCAAGCCAACAGACTGTTATGGACTCTATCTTTGACACAAAGTAGGGGCCACGAAGTGTACTTCTGACACGGGGACTCGTGAAGTGGTCGACAATCTTTTGAACCATGTTGTCAAGCATGGTTGGATAGAGCCCGGGAAACAACGTAATTCCGACACGGAGTGTTGCTCGAGACATGCCATATGTTGGTAACAGGAAGATATGCGGCAGTGAATAGTGTGATTTCTCATTTATAATCACTCCAGGATAGTATGGTTTCAAGCGCGTGTGACGACCTCCAGGTCTCTCTGTCGGAGCAAACATTTCCTGAAAGCTGAAAAGCAATTCGTCGTCCTCCAATCGCGCGTGGTAAATCCCAAAGAGTTCCAGAGACTGGTTATGTTGCGCGATTTCGGCCAAATCAACCTCCACCCCACAATGAAGTTTTGTCAAAGAAAGGCTCCGAGTTCTAAATAAATTGTCGGTCAATAAAGTCGATATCAATGAATATTATCAATGACGGACGTGAGGATACTGTTCAGAATCTGTAGACCAGGATCGTCCATATTATCTGGACATATCCAATCCAGGTCCAGGTGGCGTAGTTTGCTTGTGCCATGTACAGCAAATTCCAGCTCTTTGAGCAAGTCGAGAGGAAGTAAGCCGGGCCCCGAGAAGCCAATTCCAATGCTTTCTACCAGCGCAGCCTTGCGGGAGTTCGACCGCAAAGTCACAAGGCATGCCATCGTGCTTGGGCTTTGACTGTCAAGAGTTAAGGAATTGTAGAGTACCCCCTCTGCGATGTCGACAAAAGCCCTACTGACCAAAGCCCAGGATGCCAGAAGTTGATTGGTGGGGGAGAAGGATACAATTTCATGTTTGATCTCTGTTGGAAGGGCAGACTTTGAAAGGCATGGACTTATTGGCATGAATATTCATATAAAACGAGTGATTACACAACACATTGCCTCGTGAAAGCTGAAAGGAAGGAACCATGCTGCGTTAAACTGGTACGATTTCTTATCGTATTATATAACCAAGGAAACACGACATCAAGGAGGGAATTGATCAATTGTATCGATAGCGCTTCCAAAATAGAAAGGGTGGGTATATTCCTCACTATGCACTGGCACGTAATGCAAGACTTCGGAATTGTGGACGCTTCAATGGTACCGCGGGCAGTCCAGCCTGTGTCTCTACGCTATGTTCATGCTGTACAGTTCTGAGTTATCTTACACAAAGCTTACAACATCAAGACCGAAGCCACTTCACTTTCGAATTTATGGGTACACTGGAAGTGCGAATATTACTAAATAGGCTATGCATTGTGTGTGCATACTGCCCCACCGTCTGTTGATATGCCTGATATGAAATGGAGTTTATATAAAGAACGTTCAACAAGGCTGTCCATGTCAGTGTGAAACATGATCCCGAGTTTATTTTATAGCTCTTTTTTTTTGATTATGAAGGCGGGCTGGGCGTATAAAGAAGAGCGAGATGGGGGAAGAAATACCAGGCCAGGTGCTACCCTCAAACCCATTCCCAATCGGCTGGTCCGAAACCACTACAGTTTTTTAAATTAAAATCTCTTCCCACCAAAACCGGGCGTGCGCATTCACCTCGCGAACGAGTACACCTGCAAAGAAGGGTATTCAAAGACAGCCTTCAAAAATGCGAAAGGTCACAAAACAGGCTGGAACTGCGAAGCGGAGCAGCTCAGCACCTCCAAAGCTGCGATTCCGTAAATTTCCACCAAGAGGTAAATAGCAAGTAAAGTAAAGTACCAGTGCAATGCATCGATAAGGAGAAGAAGAGTAGTTTTGAATCAGCGGAACAGGATATTATGCGCGGGCGATTATCCCGCGAGAATAAACAAAAAAAGAACAATCAGGACGTCGCGGATCGCGCCTAACTTGAAGTTGACCACGAGAAGATCCCACCGCGGACGCCTGCAGCCAAAAGATTCAAGGCGCGGTAGGTTCGGTTCGGAGCAAGCCGCCGGCTGCTCCGGCGCGAGCGCAAGCAGCGGCATGCGCGTAGCGTGCCGCCCAAGTGCCGCCGCCCAGATTGAAAACTCGAAAAAAGTATCGCACCAGGCACGGATATGCACTAGGCACCCGAGCGCACATATCAAGCACCGTTGGATACTAGGCGATGGCAGTGACGCCGGTGGCGGTGGGCTGGGGTTCGGATTCGGACAGTAGTAGCGCTCGCAATGCATGATCAATCGCAGACGCACGCCGGCTTGTTTAGATGAATGGCGGAGCGCCGCGGCATACGAGATCGCGCTAGGAGACACTGCCTCGCTGATTCAGAGCCGCCTCGGCGCGATTCAACAACGAAAGCGCGGCGTGCGTGCGTTTGTGTCTGCGTCAGCGCCAGAGTAAAAAAAAGGGGAAGGGAAAGAAGGGAGCGAGAAAGTGGCTGAAAGAAAAGAAAAAAAAGGTTCATATAGCGCCAAAAAGCACAACTCTAATTTCGAAGCACGTAAGTACCCCTCCCCGCGACGCCGCCTAGCAAATGGACTCTGGCGATATCGCACCGTACGCCAAGACACATACATAACGGCGCCCGTACGTACGATGCGAGAGTAACGAGACCGAATATTGCACGGCGGCGACGACGGCGGCGGTAGCGTTCCGCAGGGCGTCTGCGTTCAAGGAAGAGAAGGAAGACGAAAACGAGCGAAGAAGATGTGTCAGTGGAGGGAGAAAAATCTGAAAGCGAAGACGAACGACCACACCCGCGCGCGCACGGGGACGCACTGAACACCGGTATAATTTCAGGCAAGCACTAGAGTCCCCACATCCACGCCTCCGCCCCTGCCTACGCTACGTGTACACACACACCCTGTCCCAGCTCACTTAGTATACACGCCCGCCCAAACTTTGTCAACTCTCATTTAGCCCCGCGCACGCGCTGCAGCCCTATGTCAATGAGGTGATGCGTACGAGGCGGAGCGGAAGGGTGCACGTCAGCGGGCGGGCGAGGGCACTTCAGCGAGCGGGCAAGGGCACGATGTCGGAGGGGAGGGTGGACGGCGGGCGATGGTGAAAGATGCCAGTGAGGCGTCGACGGTGAAACGTGGAGGCGTCGATGAGGAGGCGCAGCGCTGCTTGCTGCCCTCGGCTCTGGGCGAGGTTCAGGAAGGAGCGAGGCGAAGAAGAAATTGGAGGGATACGACTGACAGCGCCTAAAGGAAAGTATGCCCAGTGCCACGTTCGCCTTATCACTTGATAGATTAGATTTAGCAAGTACTTATCGGCACGCGGGGGGGTGCGGGGTGCGTGTGCATAAGTATTCAAACTGAAATTCGGCTGAGGCCAAGCAAGGCGCGTCTAGAGCGGCGCGAGCGTACTCGCGCTCATGCTCGCTTCCTTCCAAGCCGCACGTCAGGTCTATCTCGCAATCAGGCATACGCACCGCGCAGGGACGGCGGGCAACGTCGGCGAGGTTGGTATTACACATGCGGTGCGGTAAGGGGTACGCAACGCACTGTGGCTGCGGCAAGAAAAGAAAAGAAAAACACATTAGGGTAAACAAGCGAGCGGGGATTAAGGCATGCACGGTCGGTATAGAGGTACAGTGCATGGGAGGCACAGTCGGTGTATAGGTACATGATATGCGGCGGGCACGGGACAAATACAGAGGCGGGTGGGGATATGGGCGGGTTGATATACAGCGCGGCACGCGCGCAGGGGTGCGACGGCGGAGGGAGGGCGACGGCGGGAGGGGGCGAAGGGAGAGAGGGGAAGGGGAGGGGCCATTGCTGACTGGAAGGAAGGGTCTGGATTAGAAGGAGGACCTCAGCGCGAAGAAGGCTCGTCCTCCTCCTCCTCATCCGAATAAGGCGACACGCATATGGCACGATGCGACGCCTCGCGGTGGCGGCGGTGGTACGCAAAGAAGCGGCCGGGGTGTTCTGGCGGGGTGCCGTCGCTCGCATAGGGCGAGTCGGACGCGTCGGGGTCTGAGTCGGGGACGGCGAGGACGAGGCGGAAGGCGTCCTTGCCGTTGAGGTAGAAGCGGTGCAGCCGCTTTTCGCGGATGAAGCCGAGGGACTCGTATAGGGCGAGGGCCGCGGCGTTGTCGTGTTCTGTTTCGAGGACGATCTGTGTGCGTGTGGGTGGAAGGGTGAGTGGATGGGGATAAGGGGGATGGGAGGGAAGCGCACCTCGTCGACGCGCTCGCGCTTCATTGCCTGGATGGAGCGGCCTACAAGCGCGCTGGCTGTGGAGGGGTTTGGTGAGGCGTAATAGGGAGAAGTGGGGATGCATACCGATGCCGCGCTTGCGCCACTGGCGGTCGACACTGAGCATGGCGATGTAGCCGCGGTTCGCGAGGTCGCGGTGCACGCTCTGCTTGCACACGATGACGCCGACGGGCGCCGTCGCGGGGTCCGCATCGGGCGGGAAGGCCTGTGCACATCAGTATCCGCCCACATATCAGAGATAAAGGCAACGCACGAGGAAGGCGAGGTGCGGCCTAGGCGAGTGGGTGGGTGAGCAGGCAGGGGTCACACGAGCAGGGCGGACGCACCATTGGTGGAGGAAGTAGCGGAAAGTGTATACAACATACGGCTCGCTGAGCTCGCTCTGCACGAGGGCCATGACGTGCGCGAGGTCCGCGTCGCCGCCATACGCACGGTACGAGATCGTCGTCATTGGCAGAGAAAGAAGATCCCGCCCGCGTCACGCTAACGCGCGATAATACGCCCCCCTTGGTCACACCACGTGTCAATGCGCTGCTTCCTTTCCCGTTCCGGTTGAAATCGTCGATTCTTTCCGGTTGGCTGGTTGCTCTTGGACTCCGGTAGCGATTCCGGGTGACAGTTCATTTCCGCGACGGTTCTTCCTCCCCGCGGACGTGCCTTCTGCGATAGCGATAGCGGTGGTGGACTGCAGGCGCGTCCTGCCCGAGGTCTTTGCTGGTGGGTGCTGTTCCGGACGACGTCTCTGCGTCCCCGGAACTTGTTCATCATCTCCTGCCAGAGACCTCGGCGGGCTCCCTGCACCCATCCTCTTTCCGTCTCTTCCCTCCCACTTTCTATCCGAAAACACCGGACCACGTCGATCCATCGATCCTGCCATCTCCGCCGGCTTCCGCCCGTGCCGCCGCCACCTCCAGCTCCTCCCTCGCCCCGCGCTTCTATGTGCACCCAAGTATGCTTATGAACATCCGGGGCTGCCCGCGTACGAAACAGAAGGCGGCGGCCCCTGCGCTCGATCGGTGTCCCCTCCTCCCTCCATACACCTTCCCCCTTCTCCATCCTCCCCTCCTCCCCTTCTCCCCTCTGCCCTCTCCGCGAACACTGACCCGCTACGTCATAGCGTCACGACACATACACACCCATGTCTCACGGCACGCCAGTATCGCTCCGCGCCTTATGAGATGCGCCGAGACGCTCTCGGAGGCCGCGGTGCTTGTTGATTCGAGAAAAACCTACCGTAGGCATGTGTGTGTGTGTGTGTGCTTAGTCGAGTGTACATGTGCGCCCTCACGATCCTTGAGCTTGTTCGATCGTTATAGAGGTGCACCTCCACCGCCGTCACCGTCGTCGCCGCCTCGCAATGTCCGCTCTCTCCCTCTTCGCATCGTGCGCATGGGTGCCACTACGCACCTGGGCGTACGGTGCGATCACACTCCGTCTCATAACTAGGCGGCGTCGCGGGTGGAGTATACCTTTCTTCGGCGTGCGATTCATATTCTTTATCCTTCTCCTCCCGGGCTAATTCTTCCCTTCCCATGTCGTTCCTGCAATGCCGATGCAGCGCCCCATCATACATACACGCACGCACGCTGCGCAGCTTCCCCGACTTGCACCGCACGCCCGGCGAACGCCTTTGCTTGATTGAGGCCTTCGCGCGCAGCGGTGCTCATAGCTTCCATAGCGAAAGCGTCGGCGTGCGTGTGTTGTCGATTGCGTGCTGCGACCCACCCACCGTCATCTGGATTTATTCAAACACAAGCACCCGCCACCGCCGTCGCCGCCCAGCCTCCGAACAGCTTTCGCGCCGCCGCGCACTGGGGGTGCCCGGCGCGATGCATCTTTCAATTGTTCCGTTGGCGAGGGCGCGCTACGCGCGTGGTATCACCTCTCTCTTTCATTCCCCCTTTTTCACTACTCTCCATGGATCACCCCCCCGTTCTAGCATCATCCCATTTCCTTCTGTACGCGCAACTGAGACGCACGCACGCACGCCGCACAGCTCGGATAACTCTACTTGCGCCGCTCGCTCTGTAAGGGCGTCCCTGATGGGCTGCTCTCGTGCGCTGCGGCGCTGGGTTGATGTCCTGAGCCGTCCCCTGGCGTGCGTGCGTGCGTGCGTATGCTGTTAGCCGTCGGCGATGCTCAAGCCAGGCGCGATCCGCGGCGCGGTTGCCGCTGTGTACACGCCGTGCCTATAAGTTACCGCACTGCTAAATCTAATCTATCAGTGATAAGACGAACGTGGGGCCCGGTGCTGCGTTTCTCCCTCCTCACCCAGCGGCCCTTCTTTTCATCAGCACCGCCCATCCCATCATCCACCACCCGCCCCGACGACTAAAGCGACCCGCGCACCCGCCGCCCGCCGGAATCGATCTACCTCCACCCCGCCTGGCGCGCATCGTCCCATCGGGCCGCAGCGCGTGCGCAGGGCGGTGATCATAGTGTACAGTGGCTAGCGGGCGGCGCCGGGTCTAGGCACGCGGCGACCGCCGTGTGGGTGTGTATACATAAGGAAGCGGGGGTTGGGACGGGAATAGTCACGGGATGTGTGCGAGGATTAGGCTGAGGTGCGGGTGGGTGGTTCACTTCTTTCCTCTTACTTTTTCCTTTCTGTTCCTTCCTTTCCCTCCCATCCCTTTCCATCCCTTTCCTTGTTTCTTCCACTTAATCTTCGCCCCCTGCCCGCATCTGCCCACTCTCTCCTTCCCCCCCTCCCTCCTCCTCTCTTGTTCGCCTCCACATCCATGCACAGCCCATGCGCTGCTCACGTGGCACCCAACGTCTCTACATACGTCTCCAAGGCGCGGTGAGGCACGGCGCGTGTTCTCGCGTGTTCCACGGTGACTTCCACCAGCCTTTGTATTTGTAGAGCTGATGTCACGTGTGCTTGCGGAGCGGCGAACGCGCTCTCGCGTAGTCCGCATTCACATTCAGGGCGCAAACGTACCGCACCACATATCGCCGCAGCCGCAAATCCACCTCGCCCGCGCTCGCGGCCTGCCTCCCTATCTATATAAAGTTCCCGCAGGCCAGGATACAATCCACCGCGCCCGGCACTTGCGCTGTTTCTGTCTCAGGGAAGGCCAGCAGTGCTAAGTAGTGAGCGCGCACTGAGCGCATTGTGTGAGCCTTCCCCACACAGCGCTGAGGAAGCGCTGAGGCCGCTGGTGTCCCAATTCCGGTGCGAGGCTCATCAAAGGCGTCTTTTTTTCTTTCATATTTTTTTGAAAATGTTTTCATTTTCACCTCAAACTTCACCCCAATTCCAGTCATTTCGCCCGTGCGTCGCCCCGCCCCGCACACGCACACGCACCCGACGCGCTCACGCTCTGCGATGCACATACCGCGCGGCTCCGTCCTGGCGCGTCGCACTCCGCGACTAGCCAACGGCCTCGCTGAGGCGTTGTTAATCCCGAGCTGCAGCGCGCAACTGCTTGTGCGCCTCTGCGTGTGCGGCGTTTGTTTATCTTTTTTGTGGCCTACTGCTTACCGTTTTATAAATCACTGCAGCCCTAGTTCCCATCCGAACACCCCGCGCCGCGCCGCGCTAACTCTACCCTCCTCCGCGCAGCCAAAGGTGAATGCATGCGTGCGCCGTGGCAGCTCGGTGGTATCCAGGTCATGAGATTATTGGTGCGGCGCGTCCCTGGGGCTTGTATACGTGCATTCTGCCTCCCACTTCTCTTTTTATGCTTTTTCTATCGGCATGGGCCCGTATTCCGCCTACGCGCGCACATAGCACGCACGCCGCGTGGCTTCTCCGAATTGCACCGTGCGCTTGTGAGGGCGTCTCCGTGTGACTCCTCACGTACCATGGCACTATTCCTGAATTATAAAATTCACCAGGCGTGCGTGAATTATCAAAATTTAAATGTGCGTCCCAACCTCCACCCGAGTCCAAGTCCAAATTCTCCCTGCCGCCATCGCCGCCGCCTAGCGTCCAACCTCACTCACGCCATGCGCCTCGGACCCAAGTGCGCCTAGGTGGCAGGTGTGACTCTGGTAAAGAGTTGGTATCCTGGTCGGCGGGGGATGATTTTGTGCGCTGTGGCGCTGAATAAGGTACATTGGAATGTCCTGCGTCCGGTTTTTTGTTTGATTTTTTGCGCTGCGCGCTGACGCTCTTTGAGACGAGTTTGCAGATTAATACTATATTGGTGAGCAGCGGCGCCTTGTGCGCGTGGTATAAACATGGTATTCTTTAATTAACTGTCTGCATTGTATTTTTTTACCTTACCTTTTTGTATATACCAGATACACTAGCTTCAGCAGGGCATCGTGCGGCACGCTCACATTACCCATGCGACCGCTGAGGTATATCACGCGCGAAGAGCGCTCATTAGGCGCCCAGCGAAGATAATCAAAAAATAATCCTCATACCGTCACGCTCAGTAAATTAGAAAAGTCCGGTAAAGTCACGTAGATGCCCTGCTGCAGTCCGGTTTTTGCATTTCAGTCCGGTATTAGTCTACTGTCTGATAAATGCGGTGTCAATTTTTAGATCAGCTTCCAATGATGGATATGACATCATTCACTGTGGTGTTCGCGTTCATGTTGCGTACATAGGCTCTTAGTCGGCTCTTCGTCGCAGTCAAGCTGTAGTCAGGTCAAAGTAATATTAGGGTCGTGATCACGTGTCTCGCTTTCGGGAGCCGGATAATGGATCCCGGCCCCGGGTGACATGGCCAGTTCATTTCATTTCTTCGACGAATCTTCCTGGGCGCGTGTGTACTGCTGTACTGCTAGCGTGTCCTGCCCGAGGTCTTTGCTGGAGGATGCTGTTCCGCGCGACGCGTCCGCTGCTGCTGCTGCTGCTGCTGCTCCGAGTACCCGGAACTAAGGCCATCTGTATCTAAAGAGACCTCGGAGGGCTCCCTGCGCCTATCCTCTTTCCATCCCCTCCGAGTCTGAATCTCACTAGCATATTCCATCCTCAACTCCCTCTGCCCACACATCCACCTTTCATTGATCCGCCCGCCCGCACCCCGTCCTCACCCTGCCTCCGCCGCCTGCAACTCCTCCCTCACCTGATGCATCTATGTGCAGTCAAATATTCCCATGAATGTTCGTGAGACAGAAAATACGGAGGCGCCCGCGCGCAATTGGTGTCATCCTTTCCCTCACCCACCTGCCCCTCCATCCACCTTCCCCTTCTTCACCCACCTTCCTCTCCTTGACACACCTCACCCACCTTCTCACCCTCCCGTTCCTTTCCTCCCTCCCAGACCTAGCACGACTTACACGCACACACTCACGGCGCGCAGCCTGCTCGCATCCCGCCGTGCCTTCCCTCTCGAGGTGTGTCTCCCTCGGGATGCCCTCGCTTGGCGCGGCTGAGTCGCCTTATGAAAACGCTCGCGCCGTCGGCGTGTGTTGATCGTCGAGTATGCACCTCCACACTCGGTACCCGGTACCTGCTCCCCCAGCTATGCTGCCTCCCCTCAATGGCCTTTGGTTTTCGCATCGTTCATACAGATGTCACTGTGCACCTGGGCGTACGCTGCGATGGCTCTTGAGCTCATGGCTAGGCGGCATCGCACGCGGGGGGTACGGCATCTTCGTCTCATTCCTTCTCCCCTTTCTTTTTCAGCTCGCCATGTTCCATTTGTCGCCAACGCACCGCAGAACGGACACAAACTCACGCACGCACCCTGCGCTCCCCTGTTGACTCGCGCCGCACACCCAACGAGCGCCTCCTCGCGAGGCTTTCGTTGGCAGCGGCGCTCATTGCGGCCATTGGATAACGCCGGCGTGCGTGCGTTGTCGAATATACCCTGCGACGCCGACCATCATCCGAATCCAAACCTCTCCCGCCGCTGCTTCTTCCGCGCCTTTATTACCTACCACCCACGCCACCACCGCCGTCGCCGCCGCCTAGCATCCAACAGCCTTCACGCCGTGGGCCGGGTGCCGAGTGCGCCTAGGTGCCCGGCGCGATATTCGGCTTGTAGGATTTTCCAGTAGGGGGTGGCTTCGTGTGTGGTCTCACCCCTTTCATATTTTTCTATGTTTTTCCCTTATTTTCCTTGGACTACCCCTCTTTCTTCGGACGTCGACGCACGCATGCACGCATGCACGCACGCCGCGCAGCTTGAACGACTTGCTCCGCACGCCCTGGGGGAGCGTCTCTGGTCGGACGTTCTCACGGGCTACGGCGCTGAAATGTCCACTTGTTTCTGCGTAGTCGTGCCCGTGCGTTTGCTGTTTAATCCGCGCTGCGGCGTCCATGTTACGCGTTATCCGAGACGCCGTCGCTACTGCAGCCGCCGCGGCGTAGGTATTCTCACCGCACTGCATTCGCGCCGCTGTACGACCTGACGCCCAGCGCGACGCTGCGGAAAAGTGGATATCAGGGCGCGCGGCGGTGGCATGTGCGTTCGGTATTCGTTCTCTTTTCTTCGCACAGTCTTCTGGCTTTGATTTTTGTTTGTTAGGGGCCGTGGATTCGGCGCATCGCGTCGCGCTGGGGCTCGATGTGATGCGTCGCAACGCGCTCGGACGCTACGTGTTCATTAGTGCGTATGTCTATCCTCTGGCTCACGTATTCACTGACCGCGTTGTATTGAGACCGGTCCATACGCCGACCTCTACGGAGCGTCTCGGCTCCTCTCATAAGTACGTGTGCTTTCTTTTGGGCCATGGTCAGACGACATTTCATTTCCGCGAGTTATTCCTGGAAATGACAGAGCCTTCTTCAGACTTATTTACCGATAATCGATAGTATCTTGTCTAGACATAGACACAATGCAGAGATATTAACCAACCACTCTGTAGGATCCGTGTTCGGGCGTGGGCATCAGAACCTATATGCACCGTCTCATCCTAGATGGTCCTCCATTTTCTAAGCATCCACGACGTCCCTCCACCTCCATCTCTAACATTTATTGGGTCCCAGTACCCGCCCGCCCGTGTCTCGACGCCATCCGGCCTCGCCAAGGACTTGCATTGCCCTGCCGCCGCGCGATGCTGGATTTCAGGATTGCTTTCGCACCGTGCGTACGGGTGCCATTATGTGCCTGACTGTACGATGCGATGGAATCAAGTCGAACTTCTAGACATCGCGCGAAACAGGTATGCACTTCCTCGTCTCATTCCCCACCCTCCCTCTCTTGTTTCCCGCTTCACGACTTTCTCGGATGCCCATGCAGCGCCACACGCAGACCCAAACAAACAAACGCACGCCGTGCTGCTAAGATTTTGTTAGATCGCGCGGTGCGCCCGTTGGGCTCTCTCTTCGTGAGACGACCTCATACATAGGCTGCGGCGCTGAAGGCTTCCCAAAATTTTGTGCGCAGGCGTGCATCTGTTGTCGAATGTACACTGTGTCTTCCACCATGCTCTGGATCCGAACCGCCCCGCCGCGCTCTCTATCCAGTGTCCCCTGCCACTCAGCCGTGCGCGCATGCAGGCGCTTGGGCAGCGCGGCGGGTCGATATTCCTCCCAATAGAGACCACGGCGGGCCGCTAGCGTCCCTACTTCGGTGCCCGATCACCCCGCCAGTCTCATTAGGGGCAGCTGTTCTTTATTTCATGTTTTTGTTTTCTTTCAAGCTTTTTTTTCTCGTTCTACTTCCAGCTCCTATGGGTGCCCGTTTGCACGTTTATTATCCGCACGTACATGTTACAACTTGAAAATTTTCAATGATAAAATTCTTGCCGCATATTTGATATTACGGCCGCGCATGTCAATTTCGACGCAGCACCAGTGAATGATGCATCCGCGCAGGTCATTTTTGCTCCGCTACTATGATATTTCTGCCCGTGCAAATGAGGTTTGCACCCGCACACTTTAAATATCAGCCCGCTTCTCTGAAACCTCATT
>JAEKIV010000362.1:0-33514 GCA_016801325.1 Hypholoma fasciculare
CTCCGTGGACCCATATAATATATGAACATTGTATCTGTTCGGTGGACCGTATTATTGGGTACAGTGTTATAGTGGTATGTGCCAGGACAATCTGGACGCCCTGGGGCCAAAGGGTTCGAACTCAAGAGGGCATGCGGTTTAGCACCAACAGACATTAACGAAGTCATGGTAAGTTTATATATCATGTTTTTGCAGCTTTTAACTCTGTTTCGGCTGCATATATGTGGGGTTTGACTTTGCGTCGGCTGCATATATGCAGGATTTGACTTTGCGTCATCCTGCCAGCTTTGACTTTGCGTCAGCTGGTTTACTATATTGATCAATTACTAATTTATCTTTTCATAGTTTGTGGTACGGCATGTTGCTGGAAGGTATCTCAATATCAGGAAAAATTGGAGAAACCAGGATCGCGCTCAAATCAAATTGGCACGGACCAAGGTGCTTCATTCATATGGGCCTTTCCATTTTACTCATTTTCTTCACTGTAGGCAAGAAGTCTTTTACCGTGCCTTGATCATTATTCAAAAGCTTGGCCCGTAAACGAAATCATGAAGAACTGGGTCACGGAGTCGGCAACAAAGTTCAATAAAGCAGTAGCGCGTCTCCACAAAACCAGTCCGCGACCTGATCAAGATGCATTTGCATATGTCCAGAAGTTAATAGAGGCTGCTGAAAGCGATGATGAAAATGATACGGTAAATTCAGATATCTTACCGTGTTCCTTTACTCATTTCGTGGCTTTGCAAGGACACTGCTGCCGAACCGACAAATACAAAGACAGTAGGAAACAATAAAGTTCCAGTTGAGTAGTTATCTCGTCTATTACAATTTCTAAACTATAATGTACCATCAGAGGCGCAGTCGAGGGATGGACAATGAGCCGACTCAAGCTGAAAGTGCTGCTCCCAAGGTATTTACCTTATATATATATATGAACAGTCTGTTAATGCACGTTTTATGCAGGAGAAATGTACAACCAACAAGAGAAAGCCTGCCAAGAATTCAGGCAAAGAGACTGAAGGTGCCAATTCACAGTCGTCATCTAGAGAAGATGTCAAGAAATCGAACAAAAAAGCTCGCGTTGCCAAGTTGCCCGAACCCCAGTCTGAAGACGATTCCGAGAGTGACGAGGAAAATGATTCATCTGATCCATCTGACAGCTCTGACAAAGAGACCTCGGATGAAGAAATACAGGAAAAACCTTGGAAGAAGGTGCAAGTTCATGCTCGTTCGCGATCACCTAGTCAAGTAGCCGTATGTTTATTCGATTTTTCGACTAATAACGTGTTTTTAACTATATCGGTTTGCTAAAAGCCTGTCCGGAAACGCAAAGGAAAGGTAGGTTTTACTTTATTATTCTTATCGATAAGCTCTGAACGTGAATCTACAGGACCACGCCGACAAAGTGAAAGATGCGCCTGCAAAGGAAGAAAAATTGTCAAAAACGAAACCAGCTGCGGTTGTTGAAATGCAGTCTTCTGATGAAGAGGATGAACCACCGCAGAAACAAAAAAAACAAGTAGGTCTAATTGTGTTTTTCCTATCCGCGAACTCTGTATGTGAATTTGCAGGGTCATGCCAAGGAAGTCAGAGATGAAGATAGGACAATTTCTTATGTCGACGCGAGTGAGCCACCGCTGGATCGCAAGGGAAAGGTACATCTAATTGTATTATTCCTATCTGCATGCTCTGAACGTGAATCTCCAGCGCCGCGCCGAAGAAGTCAATGATAGTAGTGCAACCAATCGAAAAGAAGTAGTAAGCAACTAATCTCATCATCGCCTAATTGTTGTTTTATTTTGTTTATCCAGAAGGCTACATCGAAGCATGAAAGAAGAGCACCTCCATACCGCTATGTACTCAAAGATGTACCAGTAGAGCCGACTACTACCTGTGGATTCGAAGGATGCATGGTAGAATTGCCAGCCGCAGATGACAAGATTCAATCGCTTGTCGAAGATTTTCATCAAGCCCCGAAATTCGACGGCAAGTTGACACGAAAATTTATATGGCAGAAAATATGCAAGCGTCATCAAGAACTCGACCCGATTGAACAGGGTAATCCGCCGGACTGGCCGTTGCATACCGACTTTGCGCTCCTTTCGAAGACTCTCATTGCAAAGGTGGATGGCTGGCTAAATGAGGCACTTTCCGATGATGTCTCTCTTGTGTCATGTGCAGGCTGGCTACCCTTTGTTAGCTCTATCATGCTCAGCTGCAGAAGTGCGGTGGAGTTTGCCTCTATGGATTCAAGCACTCGATTTGCACTTGTACCTGAGACCTATTGCGCAGGATAGTACGTGTTTATCATCCCAATTTGTCTAGCCCTCACAGTTTGTAGCATGGGTGAACAGGGTTCAAATCTTATATATACAGCGATTATAGGCTATTTCTCAAAAACAGGTACGTGGAATTTTGTTCAACAATTTTATCTAACATTTGTCTTGACAGGATGTCCTGAGTACTCCGCGCTTCTGTGTGAGGTGGCCCGTGATTATTATTATCGATCCTATAACGAGAAGGAGAAGGAATTCTGGAGAGCGGCATCGAGGATACCTGAACATGAAGATCCGTGGCTACCATACAAGTCCTTGATCGTGCATGTTCTTGTTCCCTATGTTGCAGTACAGTTGATCAGAGAGGAGATGAGTATCGGCATTGAAGATGCATTAGATGTGTACAAGCGTAGCATGGCATTTGGATGCGACTTCAATTCAGACTGCAATGATGAAGAGTTCGACAAAATCGACACCATGCTTGCCGATCACTACAAGCTCGATGACCCTGAACCAGATGACATTTGCGATGAAGTAAGCTTGTTTATAATTGATCAAATATGTCCTCAAAGCCTTTCATTCTCCAGAGACCTCTAACTCCGCCTCCAACTAATCCTGTTCCTGAATCACCTCGGGTCGCTACCAATCCTGAACCACCTCAAAATGTGCCTACTACAGTGCCACTCAAATTCAAGTTGACGGTATGGCTTGTAATTTCAATGTATGATCTCATTTCAAATGTGAGATTTAGATTCGACCTCCTCAGGCACCTAATCCGGATCTTCCTATGGAAACAGTGCCGAAGACCGCCAAGAAACCAGCAGCTACTTCGAAAACAACCAAGGCTGCTTCCAACAAGAAAGCACCGGGCAGCCCCTCAACAGGTAAGAAACCACCAGCGACCAGAAAGAGACCAGCAAGAGCGACTGAGGATGACACCACGCTTCCACCGCCGACCAAGAAGCAGAAGACAACAAAGGCATCCGAATGGGCATCCAACAAAGAAATAGACGATGCTCCCATAACAACCACGAGAACGCGGGCGGTTTCCTCGAAGAAAGCGCGCGATAACTGTGATAATATAGTGAGCACCCTAACGTTCATCCATTTTTCTCTCTTATTTTGTTCAGCCGCCTAGATTGAACCGTAAACGTGATATTTGCCTGAAAGATACGGTGAACTCGTAGCTAGACCAAGGCATATTATACCTTGTCTTTATGTACTTCCAGCGGTGCTAATAACGATTGCTTTCAAACTTACCATTACAAGCTACCTCGTGAGACACCTTATAATTTGTTAAAATTCACTTGAATTATGTTGCTTTAATACACCCTAGCACGGTTCTTTGGTACCCGCAGAGGGACGGTATTTTGCTGCTAGTGCCTTTGATAAGTAGCAAAAAATATGAAAATCATACGTGGAAAAGGTAACTTTTTTTGCTGCTAGGGACTTCGAAGGGGCCATAAAGTCCTGCTAGGGTCTCAGTAGGGACTAATATATACTACGTTCCATCATGCCCAATTTTTCGGTCTCTTGGGCAAAGTAGTATATTTTCGTACTTAAGTAGGACAGTTTACTACGTCTGACACCCTTTTTTGTCCTACCTATTTTTTGCACAGTGTACGGCATATCGTGATTCGTGGCTAAGATTGGGTATTTTAATACCTACCGCACAACCTGATGAGTTCCCTTACGTTCGGCTGACATCGATTGATTTCGCTGATCTCGCACTGTTAATAAGCCGTCAGAAACCCTCATATAGCCGCATGCTTTGTAGCTCTACTTTTCAACCGTCTTCTTGAAATGCTGCTCATCGCGGTTCAAGCACTTGCAAGCTCCCTCATATGCTGGAGACTTTGGGTCTTCTACAAGAACCGCTCCGCTAATTCGCTGCTCAATAACATTCCAGGACCGCCTCCTAGATCGATATGGACCGGTGAGAAATGCGCGACACAAATCATGGTACCATCTTATCTGCCATAGGTTCTTTCGCTGATTTCTACAATGTTGATGGTTGGGCCTATCACGATTCCATTGCGAAAACATGTCAGTGAATCTCATAGTTATGGTCTACCGAATTCTGGCTAATGTTGATGTTAATGGCAGATGGCGGTGTTATCAAGATAAAGGCGCTCATTGGCGTGAGTCCTCAGTAGGGCGTAGCTAACTATCGACCCCAAATCGACCCATCTCAAAATAGGAGAATCAACTTTTCATATTCGACCCGAAAGCTTTGCATTGCATCCTTGTTAAGGCACGTACACTGAAAAGGCTCAATCCCATTCTCGATACCTAAACAATCTATCTCCAGGAGCAACATATATTTGAAGAAAGCCCATTTGTCGTTATGTGAAGTTCCTATTTGAAACTACCAATTGTTACACAAAATGTGAACTGAATTTTCAGGTCACACCGTCTAATTTTCGCAGAAGGACTTCTGGGAACTCTTGGTCAGTAAATATTCAGGCATGTGCCACTATCTCCAATATGACCTTTGCGTAGGCGATCAGCATCGGAAACAGCGTAAAATGCTCAACCCTGCATTTTCTGTCGCGCACATGCGCGAAATGTGTGAGTTTTAGGTCAAACAAACATCGCGGACGCTGCACTCAACCTATTATTTTCATAGTACCTACTTTTTACGATGTATCATACAAGGTTCGTAGATATCAGTGATATGTTATGCATGATTGTGGTCATGTTCACAATTTTCCAGTTGCGTGACGCGATTGAACGTGAGGTCAGGAATGGTCCGCAGGTAACGATTTCAACTTTCATATACCTATATAAATTGACACCCGGAGCTATGGTAGGTGGAAATAATGAGCTGGGTGACGCGCGCCGCTCTCGAATTAATCGGACAGAGCGGCTTGGGCTACTCATTTGATTCTCTTGTCGATGACACGCCGCAGCACCCATACTCTGTGGCAGCAAAACAGCTTGTGTGCGTCGTACTTTCTGATTAGTACCTGAAATACGGTACTGACTTATATTCCTACATCTCGTGCAGCGTATCTCAGTCCAAGCTTAGTATGTTGTCGGCATATGTGCTTTTACCGCTGTCGCACGTCGGGACACCGACATTTCGGCGATGGAAATTATGGACGCCGTTCCTTATGCTAACCTCCACGCACTTCGGGATATCGTGGACATTATGTATAATACCTCAGTCAAGATATTTGAATGGAAAAGACGGCACTGGACAATGGGAACGAGGCTTTATCTAAGCAGGCTGGACATGGTAGAGATATCATGAGTATTCTCAGTGAGTTTTCTACACTTTTGGACGGAGAAAATTGATTGGATTAGCCACCATTTAGTGAGAGCGAACATGACTGCTTCCAAAGAGGATAGTTTGACCCAAGACGAGTTACTTGGCCAAATGTCGTGAGTCATGCAATGCAGTGGCATATATGGAAAGAGATTCAACTCAAGCTCGGGTATTTGTTTAAGCACATTAATCTTTGCGGCTATGGACACAACTTCCAGTGCATTATCGCGCACCCTACATCTTTTATCCCATAACCAAGATATCCAAGAAAAGCTGCGCAAAGAGATCACAGAAGCGCGAGAAGGAGGTGGCGATCTATCTTATGACGACCTGGTCTCCTTGCCGTACCTCGATGCTATATGCCGGGAAACCTTGCGCCTGTAAGCCATCATGCATCATGCATCAAGCCCCGTCAACAGTCAGATCACTAAAATTATATATCAAACCCACATAAAAAACCGTACGCCCTTCAGCCATCCCCCTATTCCTCTGGTCAATAGAACGTAGGTCGCTTATCCGCCGGGATTCGCTGCCCGTACATGCGTCTGATTTATTTATGTTACTAGTACGCGAGCAGACACCGTACTCCCACTCGCCACTCCTATACTCGGAGTAGACGGACGAGAAATGCGGGAGATTGCAATTCCGAAGGGCACCCTCGTCAACGTTGGAATCTTGGCTTCGAATCGCAACCCTGACATATGGGGGCCCGATGCGAACGAATGGAAACCGGAGCGATGGTTGAACCCGCTCCCAGACTCCGTCGCTGCCGCCCATCTGCCAGGTATTTATTCGAATCTGTCAGTGCTTCATACTGTCTCCTCTATCTTTAATTCTCAATACTAGCGCTCAGCTTGACTTTTCTTGGAGGTGGCAGGTCTTGCATGTAAGCACACGGACACGGTTATACGCCTCGTCGACTAATCTAAGCAATATACCCAGAGGATTCAAATTCGCTCAACTCGAAATGAGTACGCTTCCCCTTTCTACTTTATGGAAGATTGAATTTCATGCGTGCCTTTGGTAGAGGTTGGTCTCCTACTCCTGATCGAGTCATTCCGGTTCCACCCCACAGAGGACAAGATTTTATGGAAAATGACGGGGGTCGCCACGCCAGTTGTTGTCGAGAGCAGGAAGGAAATATCGCAGCTCCCGTTGCTTGTAGAGAAGGTGGTGCTATAGTTATTTAGTTCAATACAAACTGCTGAGTACATATCTGGGACATCTTCATCCATCGCGGGCGCCCAAGTGATCCTGCTAAGATAGGACGCTGGCTGCATAATGAACATTCCTCTTAACGATAGCGGCCGAGTCGGCCAAATAAGAAGTGAGACAGAAAGCGAGGACAGACAGCGAATGGAACAAGAGTTGGGCATAAACATGTGTCGCGTGCTACCTTCAATCACAACATTTTGTTAGACAAGCATACGAAAGATCGGTATGCTAATGAATCTTTTGAAAATTAAAGAGATTGCCTTTAGTGAACATTGTCACTGCTGTTTCCTATGGGCTCGTCATTTGTCGCCGCCCATGTTTTTTCTGGAAGCTGAGCTGCCAGCAATAAAGCAAAGAAAGAAATGCTGGTAAGGATGAAGTAGACGCCGTACCCGCCCAAAATATTGTGCCGAATCGAGTACGAAAACAGAGATGTAGATAGCAGGGGACCGATAGCTCTCGCTGTCGATACTGTTGTTTGTGCGAGACCATTTGTAGCCCCGAGAGAGCGCCTGTTAGGCGCTGATTCGGTGACGTAAATAAAGATACACCCTGTAATATGATTGGTAGGAAATGAATGGACGAGTTGATCATTAATCGGCACTATAGGCGCTCACCATAGGCAGTGTCCATGAAGAACAATAAGCACATCACAATCCCAACCAAAACCCACACTCCCCAAAACACTCCACAGTTCTTCGCGAGGAGGCTTATGACCGGGAACATGAGAAATGCCGGGATGAAGGCGGCCATGGACATGATAAACGTACGTCGGTTTCCAAACCGCCGCACAAGCTTGGCAAAAAACAGAATCTGGAAAGATCCCGTCCCCAGTCCGTAGATTCCCATCGAGTATCCAATCGTGACAGGGTCGACGCCAAGGCCACCCAGAGCGATGGGCATGTGGGAAAAAAGAGGAAGTAAAGCATTCGTCGCGATGTTGAGAAACGCAAGAGACATATAGTTAGAGATCGAAATGACGACTGGGAAGGTGAGAAGTTTGTACAATGTGAGATGAACATCTCCGGGGATCGTTCTACTAGTATCGTATTCGGCGACTAGGGTGTCTGCGGATGCGGAGCGTGAGTTGGCAGGCTTGGACGGACTAGTCTTCCGCCATGTGACCGTCTTCGAAAAATGGTGTGAGGTTAGACGATTGAGAAATGAGACTTGTGAAGAACTTACTTCTTTGAACCAGATTCCAGTGATTAGGAATATAATGAATACAATAGACGCCGGAGCCAGACATGGCAAGAAATAGGGATACTCTTTCCAGAATTGGCCAGTGAAAACGGTAGGAAAGCTGTCACTTGGCCGCGTGAGTGTTCCTCCCAAAAGAGGTCTTCGGACTATACATGAGCACAGTGCGTTGCGTATATATTTATGCTGAGAGGCTCACCCCATTGTGGCACCAAAGCCCCACAAGGCTGGCATCAAAGCGAAGGCGTCGGCACGATTCGTGTTGTCCGTCAGCTCACCCATGGTGCTCTTCATCACACCTAGCACAATGATTTCTGTCAATAAGCCTGATGATAAGCTAGTTAAACAAAAGAGCTATATCACCAATATTTCCATTCAGCAGCCCACATAAACACCGACTATTGGCGGGTATATTCAAAATTAAATAGCTGTGTCGGGTCGGTGCAGACAGGGTAAATGGCTCACCTTATCACAAGTGTCCAGAACGTTTTGGAAAGCCCGAACGTCAACATAGATATCATCGTGCCCATCATACCAATCATAAGCACGGGCTTTCGGCCCATCTTGTCCGACAAGCGACTCCACTGGAACACCGTAAGCGCTTCAGTTGCAAAGAATAAGGATTCCTATGAGTCAATGTTAGCGGCGCACTTTCAGAAAGGGTGTTCGTGCTCACGATCATGCCGGCATAATATCCGATTTTCGTCTTGTCGCCATCGATTATGTCGAGCGTGCTCACAAGCTATACAACGAAGACATTCAATCCGAATTAATCGCATCTTTGAGGGAGGCGATGATCATGAAAATCGTGTTTAAGCTTACTTCGTTGATAAATGGGTAGATCGACTGGCTGCAGATAGGTTCGCAAACGGTACCGAGTAGAATGATGGCGATCTGCAGCTTATCGAGAGGTGTTTTCGTCTTCTTGAGACGCCGTTGCTCCAGAAGAGGTGTTCGTTCACTATCGTGAATGGTTTCGTCAAAGTCGTCCATCGAAGAAAGAAGAGGGAGCAGAGGACGGTGACTACTAGTCCTTGCAGCATAACAGAGAGCAGGTGATTATATTCCGCTGAACGCTTGAAATCCGGCCGGGACAACATGAAGAATTGTACAGCCCGATCGTAAATTGACGTCAAGTAACTTGAAATACCTTGCTCTTCTTATTCGAAAACACGTAATGAGGCGATTATTATCAACGATGGCGGAATTCTGGTGGTGTATGTGAGTTCAATTAACGATCCAGAGGGCTGACCGCATTAACCTTGTCTGTGATGTGAGATCAGTAACGTTCTTATGCGTAGCGCTGGTTGAGCGTCCTCATAGAGGGTGCTGCGAAAACGCCGCATTGCACACATACGGATTTTGTTTCCCACTCCGGCCGACTGGTGGCTGACGGGCGGGCAAGAAGGGCGAAATGGAAGGAAGACATCATGTGGCAAGAGAGGGTGAACAATTGATATTCTTACTATCCCTTATTGAATCATGTACACTGCTGACCAGGTCCTGTGAGCGAATTGAAGATGCCTAATTCTTCGAAGTGCTTGAACGTGTTTAATGCGATACACTTGACATTGACCATCCACGGTCTGTTCGAGTCCCACGGTTGATCACGAGCGCTAGCGCATCAGAGTCAAACGTTAAAAGCATAGATTGACTATTCATTAGATGGGTAACAGTGCTCAGTGCGCACATTTTTAGTTTTAGTTGGATGTCGTATGGTCATCCCAAACTTTCTCGGGGAGGTGAGTCGATAGGACGATGGCGAAGCACGAGAGGGCCGCGAAGAACGCGTACACCGCGTAGCCGCCCAACAAATTCATCTCGACCGAGAACGAGAAGAGCGAAGTCGCTAGCGCCGGCCCGATTGCGCGCGCGATGGATACACTCGTCTGCGATAGGCCGTTCGTAGCGCCGAGGGATCGCTTGTTCGGCGCAGAAGCTGTGATGTACATGAAGATCGTGCCTAAAAGAAGACACCCCGACATCAACCAACGTGTATAATCGCAAAAGACGGCTCTTGGACTAACCGAATGCGATATCATTGAGTGCCATCGTGGTCACGACAAGCCCGACTAATGCCCATACAACGATGGAACTCTGCCCGAGATGCCGCGCGGCGATGTTCGCCACAGGGAGGATGACGAATACCGGGAGATACGTGGCGATCGCGGTGATGAAGATTCTGCGCTCACCAAAGCGGCGCACGACTTTGGCGAAAAATAAGGCCTGGAAGATCGCGCCGCCTGCGCCGTAGCCTCCGATTACAATCCCTATCATCCGCGGTGGGAGCTGCAGACCTCCTATCTCCAGGGGCATCGCCAGAAATAAGGGAAAGAGCGCTCCAAAAGCAATGCTCAAGAACGCGAGGACGACGTAATTGGAGACGGACAAGATAATCGGGTAGACACCAAGAAGCTCGCGAAGTGGAACGGGGTGATCACAAGGTCTCGCTTTTGTGGCATCCTGGTCTTCCACAACAGAATTTGTGGCAGGGTGTGTCCTCGGGTTGGTCTAAAATAGAAATATATCATCGTCTCTGCGACTTCGTAGAACATAGGCATATATTAAACTAACCTCTTTGAATACAACCAGGGTGACGAAGAAGGCGAACAGGACGAAGCACGATGGAACCAAGCAAGGAAGGAAATATGGGTACTGTTTCCAGAAAGCACCCGAGAAGTATTTAGGGAAGTTCTCATGGGGCCTTGCCAAAGTGCCGCCTAACAATGGTCTGCACCATGGTCAATAATAGCAGCCACTTCGTAGATGTCAAACGTACCCGATTGTGGCTCCAAATCCCCAGACAACTGGCATTAAGGAGAATCCCTCCGCTCTGTTGGTAGAGTCTGTGAGCTCGCCCATCACACTCTTCATGACGCCTGGAAGGAAATAAACAGTCGATCGCAGACGAGGTAATTTCAGACAACATACCGATGTTTCCATTGAGCAATCCTGTAAAGCAGCGACTGAAAATCCTCAACATCCAGATTACTCCCGAATCTCACGAAAATTTACCTGATAACCAACATCCAAAACGTTTTCGACAAACCAAACGACAGCATTGACACTGTTATGCCGAACAGACCAATTAATAAGACTGGTTTGCGACCAATATGGTCAGAAGCTCTGCTCCACTGAAGCACAGTTAAGGCTTCAGTAGCAAAGAACAAAGATTCCTAGAACGAAATGAGTGCAAATACTCAAGAAAGACAGTTAAACGAACAATCAATCCAGCGTAGTATCCTACTTTGCGTTCATCTCCTCCGGTAACATCGAGTTCGCTGATGAGCTGACGACATGAAATGAGCATGAGAATCTTTCCGCAGTCGTGTCTACGGACCTGGTTGATGTACGGAAATATGGATTGACTTGTTATCGGTTCGCATACTTGCAACAGTAGTACGATAGCAATTTGAAGCTTTGGAAGGGGAGTGATAGGCCGTCGTTCTGGTACAGTGTCGTTGTTCATCAACAGGGGCGTGCGTTCATCACTTTCAACTTCGACATTATAGGTCATCGCAATAGTATAAAGAGCTGAGCTTGAATCGACCCGCTATGCAAAAAGACTTCTGCAAGTAGGTTTGCAGGTGAGGGAGGGATGGCTAGGGAAGAAGTTACCTGGAGAAGCGACAGTTAATGAATCAAATTCTTCCTCCCTAAGAAAGTATACGTTACGTTTGTTATCAGTCGGTAAAGATAATTACATACCGCGGCCCAAATATAACGACTGAATATACGTCGAATCCACTAGCAATTCTCAGGCCTGACCGGGACCGGAGACTAGATCAGCTGTGCGCAACGAGGGACGATGAAGGTTCCTGACCGATTTAGTGGCGTCTCTAAAGTTTGTTAGTCCCGGCGGCCTCTTGAGCGATACGCTAGGTGAAAGTGAGTCAGAACGGAATGTGGTCCCTGGAAGAGAAGAGTTAGACAAACTGTATTTGTGGGTGTTGCAATGTTCTGGAATGCACTATTTCCTCCGCCCACTCCCGGGCTCCTACATAGCTGCGGCACAAGAAACAGGCGACATGATGCTGAATTTGCAGGCCGACGTGGTTATCAGTGTAAGAACTTGAGAGATAACAAAATAGGAGTGTTCTGGCGTCGGATAAGGACGAATGAAAGAAGAAAACAGAACCGAATGTTGACCGAAGCATCGGGTTACGGACAGAACTCCGAGATTAGGTAATTATAGCATCATGTGACCGGCGCGAACTTGCTTGCGATTGAGCTTCATCGCGTTCTATTCGCTAAGCGCTTTGTATTCACCTCCTCCAGTGTTTCCAGAAAAAATACCATCCACTGAACTCTCCTTATTCCCTCCAAATCGCTTAGAAATTTCGCGGAATAATTTTTGAACAAATTCAGCTTCTCCTCTTCTAAGTTCTTAAAAAAAGAATTGTTACATACACGCGTCAAACAAGGCGAAAAGCCGTGTCAGTGCCTTTCACTTGCTTCGTCGGTATTGAAAAACGTATCTTCCAACGTTCTGGGCGGCAGAGTAAGTTGAGGCGGCATCGCAAGTTGAGTGTAATAATAGTTTCCTTTTTGGGTGTAATAGGTTCCGTTGCAGACCCTGGACAGACTGACGGCTTTGAGAAAATCTGCATCTCACCGCAAGATATCCGCTGAAACTCCGTTCCTTGTCCGACAACTTTCATTTCGTTCTCTCCGTGGACACGCTTCATGTGAGGACTATTCACCAGAGTCTCACCTTTTGACGCATTGCTGGGGCCTTTCGATGGTCTCAACTCAATCTTACTGTTTTTTTTCGCGTGGCAGGTCTGAACTTGACTCGACAACGGCTCCTGTTACCCCGGTGGTGGCGTCGACTCCGAGCGACGTTGAGGTTATCGACTTGACTGGTCTCACAGACTCATCGGAATCGGATGGCGAACGCGATATCGACGAGGAGGAGGAACTGGAAGGTTCTGGCTCTGATGACGGCTCTGAAGGCTCTGAGATAGAGATTACATTAAATGCGGAAACTCGCGCTCAGCTTCAAACGGCAATTGCCACGGTTTCCGAATCGCGGCTCCGCCACCTTCTAAGACGCCTTGTCGAGACGGAGGTCCACGTCGAGGCATTACTGACCAGAGAACTTATAACGCTGCAGCGCGGCACTCAGGCTGTTGTGCCGCGATGGGACGCGTGTCTCAACTGCGATCAGGAATTCGACATCAACACGATTCGTGAAGAAACGGAATGTGTTTTTCATCCTGGTGAGTGCGTTCATTTCAACTTTCCCTGAACAGATAATTGACCCTGAACCAGGCGAGCTACTGCCTTCTGACACAGCTTTGATCGAATGGGATACCTCCGCTCACGGACCGATGGACACATTGTCAAATCGAAAGGAATATCCAGAGAGTTTCGCTTGGACCTGCTGCGAGAACGATGGAAATGCGACTGGCTGTGTGAAAGCCGCGCACCAGCCTGCTGTGCCCAGAAAGAGGAAGCGCGTCGACGAGTGACCTGGCTCCTTTGTGTGTGAGACAGCTTTTGGCTGACCGCAGAATCACGATCTATCTACGGCGCTCCTTCATTCATCTCGTAACATCTTCATTTCCGATCTGGAAAATCTTTGCAATCTCTTGAGCGGGCTGGGGTTAGGCTTGACAATAGAAATCGCCTAACTCGTCGCTTGTACCTAATCACGCCCCCATAAAAGATGAGAGTGCTCACTAGCACTCTTTGTCCCCGGATCAAATAACTTACAACAAAAAGATATAATACTCGGCTAATATCCAGCCTTTGTCTTATACGTTCTCCCTTCTCCCTTCCATCACCTTTCTTTCCTTCGCACATATAACTTCTTTGCAATGCACCTCTGAGCCCCGTCGCTCCTAATGTCACCAAAACACCCGGTGGCCCAGCTGGACATGTCCTCCCTCCGCGTATCTGCATTCCACTACGACTTCTCGTCGTATCCACCTACTTCGCCGTCTGGGGAATCCTCCGACGAGGAGGATCTCCCTCCTACTTCTAAGACCAGTTTGCGCTCGTCAATCGCAGAGCTTCCCGACGCCAAGCTCCGCGCGATCTTGGTCAAGCTCGTGGATACCAACCCGCGCTTTCAGCGCGCCA
The DNA here is from genome assembly GCA_016801325.1 of Hypholoma fasciculare. Lineage (NCBI taxonomy): Eukaryota > Fungi > Basidiomycota > Agaricomycetes > Agaricales > Strophariaceae > Hypholoma > Hypholoma fasciculare. The sequence goes on from JAEKIV010000362.1 coordinate 14,050, forward strand.
TCACGAAGGAGCTTGCTTCTGCCCGAGTAGTGGGCGACTCGCCGCCGCTGTCGGCACCTACCAGTCCCCGAGCTCGCCGATCTAAGCCCCGACAAAGAGCCAAGACCATCCCGGAGACCCAGATACAGCTGCCCGCCTTGCCACCCCTGCACGAGGAGCCGGTGTATCACCCCGGTAGGAGTCGGCCTGCGATCACGGTAGTGGCACTCTTACTCATCCAACCGCAGGTCATCTCGAAGAGGAAGTGTACGAGTTCCTCCCGCAGACGCCGCACCAGGCCGCGTTCTCTGAGATACGCACAATCAAGATGTGGAGCTGCTGCGACGAGGACGAATGGAGCCCGGGCTGCAGGCTATCAAATTCTTACATGCATCGTTTGCAGAGCGATCCACACGTTGAGCTTTCGCAGCAAGACGTCCTCCCTGATTCGGATCTGGAGCGGCAGGGCGAGGACACTGCGCACGAAGCGCTCACGCCGTCAAGCGCCGACGACCTGCAAACAACCTTCGTGAATGGCCGTGCTGATTAACGTCATCGGTATGCTATCATATTTCTCTTTGACATCCTTTCGTTCTTCCGTCAAAGGGACTCCTTTGATATTATTTGTTGATTATTATACGCGGCTCTTTCAATTTCGCGCGAGCTAATACATACGATGCGACTTCGGGAAAACTTTGGGATGCGAAGCTGTGGACCAATCCTCGAAGTAATGGGCTCCAGGTCTGTGACTCTGTAACTGCTTGACCTCTCCTCCCTGCGATTATTTGTAAGGTGAGAGGTCCAGACAGGTTGATAACTTCCACAGTAGCTAGTTTCTCGGTACTGTTCACTGTCTACGAACCGAATCTCGTGGATGATGGGGAACTGCTTCATCTACGTCGCTACTGGATCACTGGGCATGAGATTTGTTTTGGCTCAGTTGCACTATAAGAGCTCATTCGAAGAGATTGTCAATGTACTCCGGGCTACTGGCATAGCTCACTGCGTGAAAGGCTGCTAATCACATGTAAATTTATACTTGCAAAGAGATTTTATTTGGACAAACAATCTGGATCTTGTCAAGGTAGCCCTCTTTCTAGGTCGTGGACTTTCGATGGACTTCTGTCACCGACCAGCGTCTCCTCATCGTACTCCTGTCCAGGAGAGTCATCGGAAGAAAGGGAATCTAGAGACGCTCTAGTACGTTCTGGGCTCTTTCCCTTGTTCATGCTCTTGGGGGAGTATTTGTGAAGGCTGATCAACACGCGACACGTTACAATACCTGTCGCTGCATGGAAGGGCCTGTGAGAAAACTTGGTGAGCCCAAGCGAATTCGTTTCTTGAGGGTGTGACCTACCCATATCCGAACCAAGGGATCGGTGTTACTTGCTGGGTTGAGTTTAGAGAACTCAGGTGCATGTAGATGATGAATATGTTTGGGCTTACCGCCACCATCAGGTCATAGAATAGCAACAGAGACGCGACGCTGTTGCGAATAAAAATCAACACACAGAAACTGAAGTGATGCAATAGAGTAACTCACAAAAAGAAGTGAAGCACGTTCTCGGAAATTAGGACGGATATCAAAGACGGTCTCTTATCCTCTGTCCCGTCCGCAGCTGTCGAGCACGCGTATAAGGCGAGGAGAAAAAGCACAACCTCGAACACGGTAGCTGGGTTGTTATTGAAGATGAGGAAAAAGTTCAGTGTGGAAATGATATGCTTCGTACCAGGGACCCAAAGAGCCCAGTCAGTGCCAGTAATCTGACTGGGACATCCGATTCCACGTAATACATCGGGGTCGGGAATATCTTTGTTGCGTATCATCGCGTTCACGACCATGATGTATATGAAGAAGAAAATGGAAGCGACGAAGAGTATGCCATTGAAGACTGCTACCTATTAGAATCAGTGACAAGATTGAATTAGCGAGAATAGCTAAACGTAGATGAGCTGAGCTTTTACCTTCTTCGACCGGTTGAATAGCACATATATACGCCACTGCATAACGAGTTCAATTGACCAGAGACATATAGCACCCGCTATTCGATTTGTAGGGTCAACGAGAACACACCTAGGATAGCGATAATGAATATAGACATTAGGTGCATTGTAAATCATAAAAACTTACAAAGCGCGATTGGAACTTGCGATTTCCTCCTCGTCGAAGTAGTGGGTTTGAAAAGCGTCAAACGCAAGTAGAAATATTGTGTAGTAACGGATCTAAAGAACCAGAATCAGGGTCGTTAGACTTTACCTAAATATTTGAATAGGGAAAAAAAATGGATAGGCACCCATAAGAACATGAACCTATGAAAAGAGGATTTATGGTTCTGGGGTATTGACATGAATTATTATGCAAAACGATCAATAAAATTGTGAAATTACTGACCCAGATATAACGAATCTGTTATTTCAAACGACGAGATATTTATTCTATATCATGCCATACAAGTAACTGATCGAACACACCTCATCTGCAAGTGTAATGACTGAAGATAGACCACGCGATAATAATCAAATCAGGAGTTTGTGAGTTTCGTGGAAATTTCAGAGGCCTACAATAATCATGCAAAATCCACACCAAGGAGACGACTGAAACACAGATTTGATGTCATGTTTATGTGCGGGAATGAACACCAACTCACGTATGACATGAAGCGGAACGAGGGACATCTTATAACGCCATATAAGGTTTGCCTCTCCAAAATCGGGAATATCGCCCGCCATTGGTTTATCGAGGTTTTCGAGAGTATGCAACGTCAACCAGTAACGATGCGACGACCAGCGTCTGTGGGAAAGGATCACAAACGCTGCTCCCTTTATACGATTTAAACATCTTTGATGCGCTTATAAAGCATTGATCTCACAGATCCGGGTGCGAAGGGACGGTTGAGGCGCTGCTACTCGTTAAAAATACATTATGACGAGTTTTCCATGGAAAAACAAATTGCACACAGCGCTCACTGGAAAGAGACAGGGTGAACCAACGATCAGGAGTGAGAGTGTATGCCTGTATATTTTGCGGGAGGCAGGAGCAGTGCATGATTAAACGCACGCAATAAGTGCACGAGTCTAAAATTAGCTGGATGCGCCTTCCGTGGATGAGTTATTTGCAGCACCGAGAAACGCCCTTCAAGTACAACACGCCTTGATGTGCTGCTAAATTTGAACGTTATGGCGCACAGCGAGGGCAGTGTCTATTCTAAGATTGTAGTAGATCACCGCAATGGGAGTTGTCAATTTCACTTTACGCTCTTTGTGCAACCGATGGGCCATATTCGCCTCATGTCGCCGGCGTGTCCTATGAATGACATGTGTGGCACTGGGTGCCACTGAGCCTGCTCCCTTAAATATGCCCAGCGATAGTGAGTCGCCACACCATTGTAACGGAATCTTTGACGGAGCAAGCAAAATTCCGCTTTCCCGATGTTACCCTCACGAAGCCGCATGAAGTTGCGTCATCTTGACCTTACTGAGGCTGGACTTCCGGTGGCAACTTCTACTACATCAAAATATGCCACGGATCCAATTCCTTCCAGCGCGCGAAGTGGAGAGTTAGCAAACTACCGTCAGTCGGTTCCCAGCGCAAAGTTTTCGGTATGTATGGGTCGTCGTTTAATATTTTCAGAAACGCTGATTAGTCATAAAAGAGTAGTGCTTGTCGGTCGCCGCGTATTTCTTCTCCCTTGAGCAACGAGATGACCGCTCAAACGCAATCACCGTCGACAGATCAGTCTAAAGAAGAATTCAGCTTAATATTCACGGTTCGACGTTCATCAAGGTATGATACATTGAAAACCACTACTATGATCTTCACTTCATGCGTTCTTTCCAGTAACAAACGGAGTAAACGAATTGCAACAAGAGGGAGGACTGACGAGAATGAAAGAAAATTAGTCCGGGACAGAAATAAAACTTATCTACCTCCAGAAAGCGCCAATGGCGTTTCTGGTACGACGGCAAAACATCCCTTTGTCGACACTGAAGTTTCTCCTGCGTCGCCATACGAGTTTGGCATCAGCTTTCCTTTGCCAAAGCAGCATCCAGATTCATTTTCAACATGGTCAGAAGCGAGATTTTTCTTCTCGGTCGATATCCCTTCACAAGGCGACAAAAGTTCAACGATCAATTTTCATTTCGAAGGACAGCATCTCCCCATGGATATTTTTCCACATGTCATTTGATCGATGTACACAAAGCTTTCTCATGGGCATTGCAATTTTGTAATCTAATAGATTGGTCGTATATTGAATCTACGTAATATATTTATGGGATTGATAGAAGTACCCTTGCCTTCAAAAGCAGCCAAAATCCTCAGCGACGAAGCGATTGTTAGCCTATGGCAAAACCCATACTCGACAACAACAGAAAACAGTGCTCCGCCACGTCGGCGGCCATCACGGCCATCAAAGTCGCCGGCCAGACCATGGCCATTGCATACTCTGATCAACGCTTGATATACTATGCGCAGTGAAGCGGATGGTGGCCAAATTTACGCATATCTGCCCGTATGAGGCATTTGAGGAAGTGGCCTGGTAGTTGCCTTGGAGCCACGCTGTCAAAATAATTTCTCAGATCCACAAGTTACCAAATTTAGTATTCCTCCTTCGAACAATGCTTTCCAACTGAGGCCTCCGAGAGTACTTAAGTCGCGGCGCAATTGCTTCGCTCAGTAAACATTTTTCACCCACTCTCTACCTCTCCCGCAACCTACAATGGACAAATGTACCGTCAGGAAGTTCGCGCCTCAAGATGAACATGGTTTCGCAATCTCGAGCAATGCCACAGGTAGAAATGTCGTTCGACGCCTCTAGTTGGGTATTGATGTTGTTAACACATTTTAGCTGTTGAGCGTGGGCGCACTAAAACCAGAAAAGCTGTCGCAGGATCAAACCTTGCCGACCGTCTCTTCTCAATGGGCTTGAGACGTGCGGACGGTGCCACCAACTCTGTCGCCACATCCAGACAGCATGAGGGAGACGTTGTCAACAATCATAAAGGCCCTCAAAATGGCCAATGCGCATTCACTACACGCGACCATGAAGGAGCGAAGCGGGCAGGTCCCGCAGGAGAGGCGCGCCCGGACCTGGATTCAGTTGTAGAAGTATCACTTGAGTACGACTCGAGATTAAAGGATGCTATGTTCGAAGAGATCGAAAGGCAGGCAAGGGTGCGTCTTTCCTCGCGTGCGCGATACGCCCACCGCTGAAGTACTGATCTTCTGTCTCGCAGGAATTCTTTCCTAACACGCACTACATCGCGCCGCGCGAGGCCGCGAGTCGCAAAGAGCGATCAGTCGAAGCCTGGCGGAAAGAGCTCCGGCCTAGCGTCAACGATTTTATACAGTCAACAGTGGGCGCATCGCCAACGCTGGCAAACCGCAAGGGCCCTGGCTACCGCAAGCCAGTGCCCAAGTTCAATGTTTCCCCGACGCGTCCTCTCGATGTGGCCAAAGCTAAGACCGGACTTCGCAGCGCATCGCCTCACGACCGATCGCGCGTCACTGCTACAGCACGCGCCATGGACGTGGCAGCGCGCCGCATATATCGCAAGCAACCAAACTACGCCATCCTTGATGAGGACGATTTCGACGGAGACGATGCCACAGTGGTAAATCATTGCACAGGGGAAGAAAGGTCGGATATTTTGGACCCATTCATGTACGAGGAATTCCGGTCACTGCTCGAGACTCATAGGATTAAAAAAGCACTTAAGAAATATCACGTCGTCGTCGTCCCGTCGCGCTTGAACCCCATTAGGGGAAGGTCGGATGCAGCGACGTGGATGGACGCAACAGACAGGCTTGGGTCCAATTACAGCACGTAAGTTAGGATGCTCTAGATTGATATACTAAGAGCGCTGACATCGAAGTACAGGAGAATTCACAGAGTCCCCAACACAAAAAATTACCTGTCACTCCTTGGTTTCAAGGATTTGTATAACGAGCTCATGATTGACTATATACTCAGGGAAAATAGAGTATCCCTTCATTAACACAATTTCGAACTCCAAGCTTCTTACCTATTTCAATTTTTCTACCACACACATTCCTTGGACAAAGAAATCCCACCACTATGCTAACTTATTTACGATGTCATGCATTTGTATCTCTGCTTTACTATGGATTTATATGATTGAACATGCAGTGCGTGCAACGGCTGAGAGTTAGTTACATCCACTCTCCGCTACGTTTAAATTCGCCGTAAGCCACGATCGTACCGACTGAAAACAATACACAACTCTTGCCAGCCTACCGCTAAAATTACAAATTTGCATATAAATTCCACTATTTGTAGAGCCTTAAATCATATCCACATTCCAGACCCCCAATTCAATCATCCCTTTGCTCCTTAGAAGAAGTTATACGACCGCGCAAGCGGCAGCCGCTCTGCAGGTGCGATGTCCGCGAGCACACCGTCTGCATGCACCTCGTACTTCTCGGGGTCGACACGCATCTTCGGCGTCGCGTCGTTCCACTTCATGTCCGCCTTCCCGATATTGCGGCACCCGCGCACAGCAACCGCGCGCTTCTCGAGACCGTACGCCGCGATGGAGCCGATATCGAGCGACACCTGCGAAACGAACACGACGGAGCACTTCGCCGCCGCCGCGGGCTGCGAGCCCCACATCGGCTTCCCAAAGGCTGGCTGCACCGTGGGGATCGACGCGTTCGCGTCGCCCATCTACGGTGAACGGAAATAGTACTTTGTGAGTGTACAGACGCCTTTCTGTCGATGTCACGAACCTTCGCCCACGCAATGACACCACCCTTGATCACCACCTCTGGTTTCGAACCAAAGTTCTCGGGGCGCCATAGGACGAGGTCCGCGAGCGTCCCCACCGCGACATGCCCCACTTCGTGGCTGATCCCATGTGTGATAGCGCTGGCAGTCCCGAAGCACATTAATTCGTGTCACCCAAGGAGGATGCGCAAGTATAAACAACGCACGGGTTGATAGTGTATTTCGCGATGTACCGCTTCACGCGCCCGTTGTCGTTCCCTTCCGCATCGCCGAGCTCCGCGAGTGGGCCGCGCATCTCGCGCAGCTTGCTCGCCGTGCGCCACGTGCGCGCGACAACCTCGCCGACGCGGCCCATGGCCTGTGAGTCAGAGCTGATCATGGAGATCGCACCCGTGTCGTGCAGGACGTCCTCCGCTGCGACGGTCTCCGCGCGGATACGCGACTCAGCGAACGCGACATCTTCGGGTATCGAGCGGTCGAGGTGGTGGCACACCATTAGCATCTGCAGAGAAAAATACAATATAGTCAGTATGATAGACAATGAGCCAGTCAGAAAACACGCACGTCAAGATGCTCGTCGAGCGTGTTGTTTGTATATGGCCGCGTGGGGTTCGTTGACGATGGGAGCACATTCGGTAACTCACATACGACAATAATGTCCGGTGCGTGGCCACCACCTATACAAGGATCAGCATTAGAATACTTGCCCAATGTCACCTTCAAGATGCAAAAAATAATAATTACCTGCTCCCTCAGTGTGATACGTATGGATGGTGCGTCCTCCAAATGCCGCGATAGTGGCTACAAGCCAGATGGTATCAGCGCACACCTCATAACTACACAGAAAGCGCTCACTCTCGACGAAACCACTCTCATTCAGCGTATCAGTATGGATGTTCACCTGTGCGTGCGTCAGCCAATGGCTCAAATAAAAAGATCCCTGGTGATCACGCACCTGCACATCGTACTTATCCCCAACGTCAAGGCAGCTCGTAATCGCCGCAGGCGTCGACCCCCAGTCCTCATGGAGCTTCAGCCCGCATGCGCCCGCTCGTACCGCTTCCTCCACCGCGCCGCCCATCGAGCCGCTGTCGTTCCCCTTGCCCGTGAACCCAAAGTTCATCGGCAGCCCGTCCGTCGCGCGCAGCATTGCGGCCATGTAGAACGCGCCGGGCGTGCACGTCGTCGCGCACGTCCCCGCGCTAGGGCCGGTGCCGCCGCCGAGCACTGTCGTCGTCCCCGCCGCGAGCGCTTCCTCGACCTGCTGTGGGCAAATGTAGTGAACGTGCGCATCGATGGCTCCCGCGGTGACGATGAGGTGCTCGCCGGCGACGACCTCCGTGCCTGCGCCGATTATAAGCGATGGGTGCACGCCCGCCATCACGTCTGGGTTCCCTGCCTTGCCGATCCCCGCGATGCGCCCGTCTTTGACGCCGATGTCCGCCTTGTAGATCCCGGACCAGTCTATGATGAGTGCGTTGGTGATTACCAGGTCGAGTGTGTGCGCTGCAGAGCGCCCTGTTGCCTGCCCCATTCCCTCGCGGATCGTTTTCCCTGAGGTATCGTCAGCCGTGTGTATCTTCGATCAAGCCCAAACGCACCGCCACCGAACTTCGCCTCGTCGCCGTAGACCGTCTGCGAAACAATCAGGAACACCGCATCATGCTCAGGCGAATACGAACCTCATCTCGCTCCACCTCTACCCACAATGCCGTATCACCCAACCTCACCCGATCTCCCGTCGTTGGCCCATACATCGCGACATACGCTGCGCGTCCAATATCCGCTGGCGGCACGCCCAATTCCGCACTAGGCTGAGGAACATGCGCGAAGCCCTTTTCGACTAGCGCGTTGACGATAGACTCCGTGCGCTCGGGATCGACAGGGCCCGTCGCGAGACCGTTCCCGCCAGAGATAACACGCGCCCCAGCAATCTCGACCAGCGGAACCGTCTTAGTGTCGCCCGGTTCAAAGCGCACGGCGGTGCCCGCGGGTATGTCAAGCCGAGAGCCATATGCGCGGGCGCGATCAAACGAGAGCGCTGCGTTCGTCTCGATGAAGTGGTAGTGCGAGCCGACCTGTGCATCGTCAGTGACGATTCATACGAAAGAAGAGATACATACCTGGATTGGCCGATCACCAGTGTTCGTGACGCGCAAACGCACCCGCGATCTGCCGCTGTTGAGTACGATGCGTTCATCGTGCACGATGACGGCGCCGGGGACCTTCTCTGGCGCGTACTCGCTTTCGTCATGCGAAGCGAAGACCGCCGCGTCTGGGACCGGCAAAAATGAGCCGTACAACGCAGCAGAAAGATCGCCAGTTTCAGAGCAGATAGGGTCGTGCACCGTGACGAGAAATACGCTGCACAGTATCAGCTGCGCCCAAAATAGGGGCAGGGGACGCACCCATCAACGAAAGTGCCTTCGACCTGGATCTCGTGCAGAAGCGCGGGAACGTTGGGGAGTACGTGGCGGCGACCAAGAAGCGTTTTTCCGTGTTGCATAAGCTCCGCGACAGAGTGGTTCCCATCGCGGATACGTTCCTGAAGCTGGGACGCGATGAGCGCGACCGCCTCGGCGCGGTTGAGGCGTAGCCCGCGTGCAAGGCGCTTTTGAGCAAGAAATCCAGCCTATGGTGCGTGAAATAAAGTTAACGTGACATTCTCGGAGGACCAGAAGGCGCACCTGATGCAGAAGGAGCTTTGCCTCTTCTCGGGGGAGGAGGTGCATGATGGTGTGAGAGAAAGATAAGTAGTAAAGCCGCCGAGCAAACAGAACCAAATTTCACGACGCAAAACAGTAAACTTGACATTTTTCTTGCATTCTCTCAACATTCTCTCAAGCTGTTCTGTATCCAGAATTATATAGAACTCACACGCTAGGCTCACGGTATTTTTTATCTTTCAATTTTTCTCTCGCCTTTTCAAAAGTTCATAAACCCAACGTACCATACTTTAAACGAGCGCAGTTATTTCTCCCCCTCATTCCAGCTCGTAGAATCCCCTCCAGTCCACTCTGCAAATGATAATGTTCCTTTGAGTAGAATTTCAGTAGATTTACAATAAAAGAGATGCTGAATAGGGAAAATACTAATCTCGCTGACAGGCTTTTAGGGTGCAATCTTTACATCTCGGGGGACCGGGGGAAGCGCAGAGCTATGTTCGCCTGTCACTGATAAAAATGCCAGCCATAATTCGGTTCGACCGGCAGATATATCAAGTCCCGCGTATAGGGCGAACCATGAGTGCTAGGGGTTGGGTTGGTCTGTCATCAGGATGCCATCAGCTGGCCATCACTGTCTAAGTCAGGCTGTGTTATAAAAAATCAGGAGAATGATTGACCAGCACCGCAGCAGTGCTGCAAAAATATGTAGCCAGGCTTCCGTGTGATATGAGCGACACAATTTGGCAGGGTTACGTGCTAGTAAAGATGTATTTCTATTCATAGTCTCTCAGGATGCCTATTCTCGCGGGGAGGCGCAAACTGGGACAGACGAACAATACACAGAAAAAGCAAGGAAATGAAGCGTAAAAAATAGAGAGAAAAAGAAATAAAGGGTAAATGATTCGATGGACAGTTACGATAAATGAAACCTCTACATGTCGTGTCCGTATGCAAAAAATGAGATTACAGAGAAAATCTGAATGTCATTTTTCGAGCTATGTTCCAGATACAAAAATCAGATTGTGAGAAGGCGAGAATCTTGGGAAAATGGGACAATTTTTTCTAGAAAAGATTGAGCCCTATGAAAATCGGGAATGTGCGACGCTCATCCAGTCTATGTAATCCTGTGAAGCACCCATTTAGCAGAGACCGAAAGTGACGGTGATGTCAATTTGTCTCGGAGACCGAGAATAACGGAAGTGGCCATATTATGTGAGGCCGAGAAATACGCTCATGATTGCTTCAATAATAGCCAAATAATAGCCAACTGCCGGACTCGCTTGTATCCAACATATAAAGCCCCGACATGTTCCCGTCAAGATGTCATTTGAGCCTCAATGCAATCTCCCCGGGCATTCTCGTCCCCGTCAGTTCTACACAGCGGTCACCGCCAAGATTCCCGTTGTGTACACGATGCAGCTCTACTGTCTCCTATCCTCCACCTCCAAGAGGCAGCTTACATTGTTCTCGGTTTCTTAAAAGACCACCCAAAGGTTAGGGGCCATGATTTAATACAAAATATAAGTTGTTCATCATCATTTACAAAGGGAAAGACACAGACAAGCCTAAAGAATCGACTCAGCCATTTGGTCAACGTTGCGGCCTCGCTCATTGCTGCAATCTGGAGAGATTATTTAATCTTGAGGGATGCACAGCAATGGCCGCAACAAGGTTTGCTTGATATTATTGGCGATCTGGCAAGGTATGCCCTTGTTGTATTTGATTTAGCATTCACTCATTTTTTTCGCAACACCCACAGGACTCTGCAGTCCGTTCAATTGTTTGTGATGAACAAGATCCATATGCGTCTGTCAAAGCCGTGGTTTTCACGTGTTTTTTATGGAGTAATCGACGGACAAGAAATAAGCCGACATACCAGAGATTTATGTTCAGCAGTACGGTGCTTTGAGGTAAATGAGACAGTGACCAATTTCACATCGGGTGGCTAATTTCTCAAAGCTCTCCCGTGCCAAATTCAAGCCAGAAATAAGACGAGTGCAGCCAGCGATCCATGCACAACACATCGCCGACATTCAGGAGAACAAATCTGGGTCTCACTTTGCGGCCAGAGAAGGTCGGAAGTCTGCGAGCTCGTCCGCCTGTAGCTATGTTGATGGAGATGTGAGGCTAGAGGGTAACTCCATCTCGTATCCAATTTCTCAAATTAGATATGCTCATAAGATATCTGAAGATATTCTCGCCGACGCTCACTCCAGGCAGACCCGGCCCCCTAACATAATAATCATAAATGCCGGAAGAGGAAACGGAATATCTATTGGAGGGGGAGACGTTTACATTGTGAATAATGGACAAGCTACTATACACAATCAGCAAGCTGTATGAGGCATCGAAAATGACAAATTTATTTATTTAGCGGTTAATATTCTTTTTCTGCTCCCTGAAAGTGCTTAAATACGATCTTCTAAAATAAAGATAAAGGGAAAATAAAAAGAAAATATTTGAGCGTCGGATACTCGTTCCATCCTGTTGAGTTCTACTTAAGATGACTGAGAAGCATTACGTGAGATGTTACTTACAAATTATGTGGCGTGGTAGTGGAGAATAAGATAAATCAGCAGCGGTGTGGGTGGTACGGATTTGGGAGGTGGATACGGAGTGGATGATGCGCTATGAGGAGTGGGTAGAGATAAACAAATTAGTGCTGTGGTGTCGGTGGGGGTGGTGGAATAGAAGAACGGGGCACATGTTGGGCACATGTTCAGACGGTCCAGTACAGTCTCATCCGCGTTTGCGTGGCACCAACGATAACTATGGTGCGATAATGCTACTAGTAACTATGTACCTAGCGCAACAGGCAAAGAAGGCGCCAGCGGCTCCACCACTGTCCTCCTCGTCTCATGGGCGCTGCTCGCAAAATCGTACAAGTCCTTCACGCCACGTGATTGTCATTCCCGCGCCCTAGGCCGCCTTCCCACGATTCGCCAACGTCCGACGCCGCTTGATGTTCTGGATCCGTCCCAAAGACGTACTACTGCAAAAAGAGATTTGATTAATACTAAAATATTAAAAGAATGGTGCCTAGAAGTCTGATTTGAAGGTTGAAGTTCCAGTAGGGTAACGTAGTCACAACTACGTGTGCATATGAACATGCACATTGCCTCCTCCGATCGCTATGGCGCTGCTGCTCACAAACATTATAGTTATCGCTGACAACGGCCGGGGAAATGTAGCGCTTAAGGATGCTGAATATTCTTGATCAGCCAGACATATACAAGATGTGACCACCATATCCAATTACCTTCAGGTGCTGCTTCCCATGCGCTATTGTTGCTGGTATGCACTTGGTCTACTGTACATGAGCTCGAACTGTTCGGAACTCGATTTTAGAATTGCCTTTACCTCTGTATTGAATCTGTGGAATCCCATTGGAAATTTCATTGGTAAAATCTGCAGCTTGTTTGGGTGCTGTGTCCTTTTTATCTTTTAGACAATCACTTGTTTTATTTCCCAAAATGTCGCCTTCATGTTTGATATTTGAGCAGTTCTCCGGGATAACCGTTAATTGACGTCCATTAATTGAAATATTGGCCATTTTTTCATATTTTCGCAACCGAGTTTGAGAATTTCAGCCTATAAAGTGACAGTCATTAGATTGCACTAGAAGATATGTGTGTGCGCCAACAGTGACGGGGAGGAAGGGACAAAGGAGGTGAAGACTTTAATTTTCACTTTTACTTACATTAGTTTAGCGAGGATTATCGTACGATCAGCCTTAGTTTATATTCCCAAACGTAGCGAGACATATAATTGTAACAGGTGTAACAACATCGAAGAAAGGACCGAGGAGCGTGGGGAAAAAGGTGCTGTAGGCGATGCCGCGGTCTGTGGGATTATCCGCTCGGCAAAGCTCAATCCGGTTCACGCCGCACAGCACGCGTCCGAGTCGCTCTCCAGGAGCTCAGCACACCACAGCTCGAACCTGCTCGAGCAGAATACGCCTACGGGTTATGGTGCGATGCGAAAATTGGGGACTACGAAGCGTTGAGGTGAGCGGAAGTCACTAACTGTGGTCAGCCAGGTGTAAAACCAAGTAGTGGTTGTGGAACGAGTGCGAAAGTGACAGGTACAGCGGTAAGTGCTTCCATACTTCATAGGGTAACAGCGGCGCAGACGAGGATTGGGACGATGTAGACGGAAAGCGTCTGGGTGGCGCGAGAAAAGGAAGCGGCAGCGCCGGGGCGTTACGCTGCACGCAGGACAGTTGGCGCTGATGAAGAGCCTAGTGTGATCGCCAACACGGGCACGATGCGACGTCACTGGTTCTTGACAGTGTGCTGCGTTGGGACGCGGGAAGGTGTGCACAGCACTGTCTCCACGGATGACGGGGAGCTGTACCAAGACTATGTTGAAAAGCTGTACACGTACGCATAGGATCCGCGGGGCCTGGAAGGTATACGGCAGACTCAAATACGTTGGAGGAATGCATAAATGGAAAGGGCGTCGAAATACCGGCAGTACAAAGGGCAACAGAGATGATGCTGGATCCTGACGTGATAGTATTTATGCATGAGGGCGTCGATCCATCATGTACCGACTATGGCTGAGCGCGACGTGAGCGGGCTGCCATTCAAAGAGTCAGAGTACATAAACCGGTAATCGCTCCCTCTATAAGTGAAAAGAATTACACACCCTACTCTTCTCACGATGCGCTCGCGCAGAGCAGAACAGCATAGATTGGGTAACATGTATGCGCATGCGGGGAGACGGTGCACGGAGTGGTAGCAGGCATAGGGGCTGGTGAGTATGCTATCTTGTCATTGGGCGCGCTAGAGAGAGGAGGATGGTCTGCGAGCCTTTTGTGTGGAGCACCGTTGGCGCGGAGAGGTGATGGGCTAGTAAGTAGAAATGAGAGTGACGGCGGAGCTTAGTGTTCCTGTTCCCTGCTCGCTGGCAGCCTGACCACCACACCGTTCCCGGGCGCGAGTGACGTGCACCGAGGAGAAACGTTGGTGCATCATCACTAGGATTTTTTTACGATGCCTGGACTCAGGGAAGTGGCTAGAAATGTAATCGTTTTTGAGAACTTCCCGGCACATCATACCACTATTCTTCACTGCAAAATTTGACAGTACTTACCAATGGATAATATCGCCTAGAATATGAATAATCATATTTTATTTATAAAATAGATACAAAGAAAGGCTATCGATAATGCCCCGAAGGTGGACTGTTACAAAATACCGGATATGAGAGATATAAATTACATTCTCCTAGAGTCATTGTCATATCTAAGTGAAACTTTAGCTCGAGTACGGAAATGATCTCCGCTAACTGTACGTATGTACATGCGCATCGCCTCCCCCAATAGTTACAGAGCTGCCACTCACGAACATTATGTTGATCACCGTTGCCGTCTGCTGAGGAAAAGTATTGTCGAACGTTTCTAAGAATAATCATGATCAGCCTCACTTGCTCATAAAATGGCTATAACATATCCACTTACCTTCTGGTGTTGCCCTATGTCCCCTGTCATTATCGGAGTATGTCTGGTCTAATGATCATGGTCGCGGTGAGTTTGCTATGTCAGGGACTTGGTTAGATAAGTCACTTGCCTTTGGGTCCCGTTTTAGCTTTCCTATGACCTTCGTCATCGCCTGGTTCGGGAGATGGCTCCGATCCTTCTATTTGAGCATCCAAGTCCCTTTTCAGATTACTGCTCTCGCAATTGATGGGAGATGTACTTTCAGGCAACGGAGCTGATTGGTCGAACCCCATTCCAACAGCAGGGGATGTTTTATCCATAGGATCGAGCTTGAGAGTCTCGACCTAAAAATTTCAAACATTATTTCTCAATTTTTATGTGGGTTTATATTCTGACCTGATCTATGTGATTCCCATTCGAAAGCTGGATGCGGTACGCCTTCATTTTTGGCGCGTCCAGTGCTATTTTAACCCGCCGTACAAGCCAGAATTTTGACCTGCGCGTCTGAATTCCCTTGTATATAAACTCCCTAGCAGAATTTAATATCCTGAAGAGAGTAGATCAGCGATTAAAATGACTGTTAAAAATCTAAGTTGTAAGAACATACATAGCGGTACGAATTATGGTGTTGCGCAGTTCATGCGACGGCCACAGCTGTGATCTGCCTGACCCTAAATACGAGCGCCATATTGCAGCAATAAATTTAACTGCGTCATTGGAAAAGTGTTTCAAGTCTTTGTCCTCGTCCCGCTGTGCATGATTCTTAATGTGAGTATGTTTTTGGACGGATTTCGAGAACATGTGTGTATGCAGCCTCACCTGGGCCACAGTGATCAGCTCAAGGGTAGTCGACGCTGCATATTTCAGGTATTGGGCCTGCATGAGCAAAACATGCGCAGCTTCTTGAACTAGCAGGATGTTGTCGGAATAATTGTGGATAAGAGCATGCATAACCATTGGGGACGGTGGCATGTCAAAGAATGGATTCATCTTATAAACAGGCGATGCCTCGGTGGCAATAGCAAACCTCGGTGGCAATAGAGTAGTAACGGGTAACTTCGGTGGCTATAGGGCGATGTTATGGCATGATTTAAGTATAGACCAACAAGACCAGTAGTCACCATAGTAGTCTATTGCAAGTTTATTGCTGAAAGAGGCGGGCTAACTTGACTCTTCTAAATTAGTTGTGCTTAGTCTTAAATGCGCATAAATTAGGAATTTTATCTGTCTCACTGTTAAACAGATGCATCACCAGGTGCAGCTTCATGAGATAAAGCGAGGAGAATTTTGTAGATCTGGATGGCACTATCTTATAGGTGTACTTTTACTAACCGAAGACACTTCGGTGGCTATAAGGCTAAAATTAGTCTTCGTGCGAAGCGCATACAAGTAAAATATGCTCGGGTAATTCAACATTTTTTACTTGTATGCGAGCACCCGAAGAATCGCAAAGTTGATCATTTAAGCAGACATTAAATCAAACTCAGAATATTTATGGAATAGTGACACTTTCAGTTGGATAGATAAAACATTCTAATTGCAGTATGACTCGGAGTTTAATCGATAACCCATCGTATGGGTGCTGAAAGCGGTTTGAAACAGAATCTAACCAATGTTGCTGTCACATGTACCTGGTGCTTTCTGTCTCTAGTAGTGCGCTGTGCGCAGCATTCCCGACTTACCGTTTCCACGTATATTAGGACTGCAAATGATGTGACTTCTCCATGGGACTGTGCATGGAGAGCGTGAGATGGCCAGAAGGCGCGCACAGCACCTGGCATCCGTGAATGACGGGTCCGAGCACATTCACACATCATGAGTAAGATTCTGTGGAACTTCACTGCAATTGAAAGTGAGCGGTCACATTCTAATTCAAGTGCATGTGTAATCATTTGCCTGGACGATAAATTAGGAACAACGCAGAGCACAAGTTGCAATTTGAATTACAAGTCTTGGCATGGAGTGTAAAATGACACAGCTGCATAGTTATGTGTAAGCACCCAAAGGCAGTAGAAAGCAGATGGGCATAGATGTATAGATAATGCGGGTGGCTTAGATACGCGACGTTCTTTGTGCACGTCGGCGGCTCCGGGGACGGAGGAGCGAAAAGTGTACAGCAAAAAGGTCGCAGATGAATAAGAATAAATGATTATAACGAAATACAATAGATGAGCTAGTGTCAGGCAGCGTGGGCGGTATAGGGGAGGATCAAAGTACAGGAATACGTATGGCGGGGCTGCAGCAGAGCTGACAGAGAGAGACGTGTAGGTACGGGTATAGCGCAGCGCATCAGACTGCATTCACGTGCACTCGGAGGGCTGGATCTTGTAGAGCGGCAACATGCGTTGGTTAGGTACGACCCCAGCACGTCCGTCAAGTGAACGGCACGCGCATTTGCAGTGCGTGAAGGAGACATATGTGTATTCTTGATTTGTCGCATCGGCGGCAGCGACGGCAGCAGCAAGGCAGCATCGGCATTGGCGACATTTTCGGCGACAGCCACGAGTCGACGACGCAGGCAGCCAATTCCCAGCCCTCACCCAATGATAATATTCACAACAGCCTACTCCTTGACATGTGACAGTCAAGAGAACGGTCACTGCCGCATAGCGTGTCAATTGGGTAGACGTGTGAGAGGAGGGAATCCGAGCATCGCTTATGGCAATCCGTTTGCACATTTATTCACACGCGCGCCCCCGCTCCACAAGTGCGACAGAGAGTGCGCAAAATGGCCATCTCACACCAACACAGCACCTCCATAGCCACAAAAAGTATCTGAGCACTCTCTACTGTATATATATACAAAGTATCCCTTCCTGTATTAAATTTTAATAAGCTCATGACAGATAAAATCAGTTTAAGTAGGTCTAATCAGCCGTGATCAGGCCTTTTTTGACGCGATTAAAGGAAAATACGCACCTGATCATTTACATTTACCTTTATAATGGTTCGTTATTTGTTTTCTGGCCGTAAACAGCGTTGAAGCCTCCTAGACTGCCCTTAGACGGTCATTTCGAGGGAGGATTTACGTCACGTGACCGGCCCCTTCGAGTGATCGTACTATAGAAAACCTGCAGATCGGGGCACCAAAGACATTCTACGGATGAATTAAGCAGTTTAGGAGGTAAATTAAAGTATATCTTATGTTTTGGATCCATTGTAAAGAAATATCCAATTTAGTGCACTCACACTCATCCAACATTGATTGCGCGCGGTTCAAATCACACTTTGTCTAGTTCTCCATTAGTACTTCGTTTAAACTCCATACAGCGTGATATATCAAATATAGGCGTTCAATATATACTATGCATCAATATTAACCATTACCTGAATAGTGCTGTGTGCTGAACTGACCCGTATGCACTGGGGGGGCGCGCGTGGGAATAACTGTGCAAACGGATTACCATAATCGCTTGGACACTCCATGTCATGACTCACGGCTCCCAGATTCATCGGACAAATCTGTGTTGTATCCTGGGATCCCTTCGCGCGTCATGACATGCCATCACTATATGTTAATGAGTCTGATATTGAGTGATTTGATTTTGTATTTATTCGTTCATATATAGAACTTCAACTCTGTTCAGACTTTCTTTAGTTGGCATATTCATATTCCTGATGGAACTCCGCTCATTTTGGAGTGTGTTGGACAACGTGAAAGGCATGGATTATATTTGTTCGTGGCGTAAAGTACTCTAGTGGCCGACAGAGGCGTAATGCAGCAGAAAATAGGCGCGTCCGCGTGGTGTGACATATATACAGAGAGAGGCTCGCAGGTGGGTGGTAGGAGTAGGAATAGCAGAGAAAGCAGAACGACATAGGTAGATAGGGTGAGGTGAAGGGGTAGTATGAATGCAGGCGCGAGAAGTGCGTGGTGAACTGTGCAGGAGAAATGACAAAAAGGGCGGTGGGAGAACGATAAGTGAAGCGCTGTCGTGGGCGCCCAATAAAAATAGAACAAAGGAGATGGAGGCAGGGGGCAGGGTGCAAGTGGCATACGCGGAACGGGAAGAACCCTCCGCATCGGCATGGAGGTGATGGTGATGGTGACATCAACGACGACAACACCGGCGGCAACAGTAACAGCAACGGAAGACGGAAGCCTTTGACACAGGCGGTGCCGGCGCCCCTCCGCCCATACCCCCTGCTCCTCCGCTCATCCCTGTCCCTCTCATCCCGGCTACTGCTATCCTTGTTCCCATCCCCATCCCATCCCCAATCTTACCCCGTCACATCAGCCATAATCACATTCCCATCCCTCTGATATCCATCACGATCCGCTGCAGCTCCATCGCCCCAGTATCGGTCGACAGCAATAGCCTGACGCCCATGAGGCGCACACACGTACTGAAAAACGCTGTGCGGATGGCGAGCGGATGGCGACGTTGGCTCGACCGGGGATGTATGGTAAATGGTACAGGGCTATTTTATGGAGCGTTTTCAGCGGGGAGAACACCCATTCGCGCCTGCGCGGAGAATTGCCAGGGTTTGGGCGTCGGCGGTGCTTGTTGAGGCAGGCGCGAGGGTGGTAGCTCGACGGTAGGTGGGTGTAGAACGACGGCAGGCTGGGGCGACAGAGAGGTGACGCGGAGCGCGGAGCGTGCACGGTGTACGGCCGGGGGGGGGGGGGG
>JAEKIV010000363.1:0-35800 GCA_016801325.1 Hypholoma fasciculare
CATATCTACTTTTAATAGCTGTCCGGCGTCTATTCTGTTATTAGAGTCGAGCCGGGAAGCTCACTCTACTTCGCAATGCAGGTATGTAACGTGTACTGTTCCCCGGAAATACTAAAATTACACGGGTAGCCCGGCACGCGCCCCATCACCGAAGAAGGTTCGCGGTGGAAAACTAGAGGTTACTTCTATCAAATGCCGCCTACTTGGCTGGTGGGCAGATGAGACAAAGGGGTACCGTCTAGAGGACACTGAAACTGGGAAGCTCATCACTGCACAGGATGTGCAATTTGTGGAGAACGACACACCAGGGGATCTCGCAGTAATTGAGACTCAAGGAATTGTACCAACACGGGCTGAGATTGACACACTGGGGCCTCCGAAAATTGAAAAAGCTGCCGGTACAGCTAATCCAATTGTTCCGACGCCGCCAGAGGTTGAGTCTGCAGTGCTGCCCTCTGCTACAGCCCCTGTACCCCCTCCTCCAGCAAACGAGGACGAAAAATCCCTGCCGGAAGCTGAAAATGTCAAAATTCAGCAAGTTCAGCAGCCCAGAACATCAAAATGGGCATCCTTACCACCCCGAGAACACCCTAGGCGCGAACGAAGGCCTGCGGCACCACCTGGTGAGCCCTCGATGGACAAGGATTTCCTTATCGCAACTAATCCGACAAAGGATCGGGCGCGCACTTTCATCACTTTTGCAAATGAGCCGCGTACGTACCGAGAAGCAATGCGTTCTTCACACTCGAAGGAGTGGGAGAATGCGATTGACATTGAGTACAAGACCCTCGTCAAGAACGATACCTTCAAGTGGGTCAAAACTGTTCCTGAAGGACGCAAGGCGATTGGAAGTCGCATTGTTTTCCGGATGAAACGCAACGGAAATGGAAAACTCATCAAATTTAAAGCTTGCATGGTTGGAAAGGGATTCGCGCAGGTGCCCGGAAAGGACTTTATACAAATGTTTGCTTCCGTGGCTAGATTCACAACTCTACGGACACTCCTGGCTGTTGTAGCTCATCAAGGGTGGGAGCTGCATCAAGTCGACGTCGTCGCAGCGTATCTTCAAGGATCGTTGGATGAGGAAATTTATATGGAGATGCCAGACAGAGTGAATGTGAAGGGGAAGGAGGGATTTGTGTGGAAGTTGAAGAAGGCTATCTATGGATTGAAGCAGGCGGGTCGACAGTGGAAGATTACCCTCGACGCCGCAATGCACGAATTTGGATTTGTCAAAAGCAACGCTGACAATTGTCTGTACATCCTGGTTGAGGATGGAAAAATCGCGCTGCTGGTGCTTGTCTACGTTGACGATATGGCCATCGCAGGTCCGAACATTCTTCGGATTGAAAAATTCAAGACGGATCTTGGTGAAAAATTCGAAATTACGGATTTAGGCGAGCTAAAGTACATCTTGGGGATTCAGGTATCTTGAGATCGAAAAGCGCGCACCATATCCCTCAACCAGACAGCCTACATTAACCAAATCCTCGCCCGCTTCGGCATGCAGGACTGCACTCCTGTATCGACGCCTTTGAATGTGAAACATGGGCTATCCGCCTCCCAATCCCCCAAAACAGCTGAAGAGCTAGCTCAGTACCTCGAATATGCGAATGGAATTCACTATTTGGAGCTCACTGGTTTGTTGCTTTACGCCACGCAGACGCGACCCGAAATGCAGTTCGCGGTCAGTCTCATCTCGCAGTTTGGCGGTAATCCAGGAATTCCGCATCTAGAAGCTGCAAAACAGTGCCTTTGTTATTTGAAGGGCACTGCAGATTTTGTGCTCACCTTTGGGCGCACAAGCGATGGCTCCATCGACCTAGTTGGGTGGACGGACTCAGATTGGGCGGCGGATGTCGACACTCGACGGTTGGTGGGAGGCTTTATATTTGACGTGGCTGGCAGTTCCATCAGCTGGTCATCAAAGAAGCAACCTACCGTGGCTGTTTCAACCGTGGAATCCGAGTACATGGTGTCCGCGAACGCCACGAAAGAAGCAATTTGGCTTTGTGTACTTTTGGAAGACCTGGGTTTCAAACAAACGTCAGCAACCGTCATTCACGCGGATAATCAAGGCGCAATTGCACTGTCTCACAACCCGGTTGGACACTCACGTGCTAAACACATTGATATTTGCCACCATTTCATCCGGGAACGCATCCAAAGCTCGGAAATTCGGCTGGAGTACTGTTCAACAAAGGATATGTTGGCTGACATTTTCACCAAACAATTACCTCGCGAGCAATTTGAGCGTTTTCAATTGGTGTTGGGCGTGGGTTCTCCCTAAAGATAGCTCAACGAGTGGGAGTGTTGAAGTTAATTATATTTCATGACTTTTACACGGACTTTACTTACCTGTAGGAGTGCGTTAGTATGCGTCTCGCTACCTTATGCTGAAGTTCACTCTTTACTCTCGTGAACTCCAGGGATCTTATGGTGTGAAAACAAAAGAACCTCAAATCATCATGGTTGTAAATAAATTGTCGGATATGTGATGAGTCGATTTATTTGGGTGACTTAATGTCAGGGTGGTCCTTCACAGCCATACATAGTGCCGCGTTAGAGATGTCAAAGGGGTCATGGAGCGCCAGCACTCTCTTCCTTCTTCCCCTTAAGAGATGGCCAGGATGGGGCCAAAATGTCAGTACACCGTGACTTCCGAGTCTTTCTTCTGTCGGCATACTTCTTATTAATAACAAACACTGACCAAAATAAAATATTATCTGATCGGCGCCTTGAATAGAGAGACCTCACACCACTAGCCAAGATTTGAACAGGATTTGAAGGGCGGCATGATGCATGTATCACTTACCTGCTAATGATGTTGGGTAAGTGATGTATGATTACAGTGTGAACTATTCATGCGCCATTTAGAAGAGCTCACTGGCAGTGCGCAGATGAGTGGGTGGAAGGCATTGATTTTTCACTAGGTTTCGGCATAATTTTGATTCAACTCCATTTATTTCCAGTTGTGAAACAGGTTTCCACTCATAATGTATGTCAGGATAAATCAATAGAAAAAGTGCGTCCTGATTCTCTTCAGGTGCTATAACTCCCCACCATCTCCACACCCTGCTACTGTCGAAATACTATGTCTAACAAAGAAAATGTAGACGCCCTACAACTTGGGCTGATAAAAAAAGTGTATGTCTCTAAAACAAAATAGAGATTCCGAGACCAAGCATTAACAATTCTCGGTACAGGCGCATAACAGACCCAATCTCTGGGCCTATTTTATCAGTCATGTGTTTCCAAACCATACCCCACAATCAAGGTCTGTCTCTAAGAACAGTGCATTGGCGAGGATAAAAGCCAAAAGAGAGGCCGCTAAGCAAGCAGCGGCCGCTGCAAATTCCAGTGCTACTATGACTAATACATAATTGATTCCGAGTCCTGTCTCTGTCTCTCTCTAATTTTCGGCATTAGGACAATGAAACAGGGAGGATTGATTAATGTATCACGCATCCAGTGAACGGTTTACTAGGGCTATGTAATCACTATAGTAAGGCTTGAAGTCTATTACATTGAATTCCAGACCAGCTTCAGGCGGGCAATCACCTTGCTTTGACTCGGAACTTCAAGGTTACAGTTATTACTGTCGAAGATAATATCTTATGTTTGAACCAAGTTATTGGCCTGCTTATACTCTTCATATGCTTGCTAGTTCTGATTGCAAGTCATGCTGCGTTTGAGGCCAGTCATTTTTAAAGCTTCATTATGCTACCTATCATAATCGGCATGGCCGTCTGGCCCGTACACGTACTATCAGCCTGCTGGTGGTGTCCGCCATGCTTTCTGTTGCAAGTGTTGACCGTCTTAACCCACCATCCCAATGTTGTCATGAGTACCGTAGGTAATTTCCCTTCTCTACCTTACATTCTATTGTCACCTGGTCTTTTGTCTCATGCTTCGGACACTACCAAGGTTGCACCATTCCTCTACAGCTATAGCAGTCTTCTGGTGGTGTTCATCGTGCTTTTTGTTGCAAGTATTGATTAATTTGAAACATAAGCCAGCCATTATCTTATCGTGGTCAGTTCCATGATTGGTTTCACTGCTCTGTTTTTGTAATCTAGCGATGTCTGGTCTCTCGTCTGATACTTTAGATATTCTACAAGTTACTTAACCTCTAGACAGATTGTAGCTTGCAACATGAGGTATTTTTCTTTGCGTGTTTCAACAACCTGACAGTGTCGCTCACTATCCCATTTGTTGCAGGCATTGACTACTCGCTAGTCATAGCTGTGGCGGATGCTTTTGGTCTTTGACATAACCTATTTATCTCACACAATCATCAACAACAATTTGTTGATGTACTGATTTCCATTTGTTACATACCTTACCTATTTTACACGAGATGCCACACATTCTCAAATTGCCATTAACACTGGCGCTTATTTTTCTAGGTGATCGCCTAGTACTTACATAATTTCTACGAGATTATTGGACTTTTGCATATTGTCAATGACAATGGCAGAGGCATACATGTCTGAATTGCGGTAATCCACAAAGTCCACAAAGTCTATCTTCACATAGAATACCTTGTATCGGTGGCTTATTCTAGAAATACTTATGCCACGGTTGCACATCTGGCAATTTCGCGGTCAACTTTCTGCACCTTTTAAATGCTGATCACAGGTAAAATAACGGGCTACCTTAAAACTTTCAGAGGACTTGTCTCGTACTTTTCTGTGAGTCAAGAGTTTTATGGCAGATATTACTAGTAAGCCTTCCCTCTGATAGAATCTCTGAGCGGACCACTCTCTTCATTGGGTACATGGACAATTACACAATAGCCAACCTCCTATATATAAGTTGAGGCTGCTTTGGAAATTCCAGCAGTAATCCGATCATGTTAATTGTTAAGAATGTTGAAAGTGGTTGATCATAAACATCAGGTGCAACAAACTTATAGCGTAGACCCGCCATTTCCGATATTGTAAGGGTTCCAGGTTTTATTCCAGTCTATCTCTATGGGCAAGCGTTGCGAATGTCAACCTGTAGATATTGGTTCGATATATCTGTTTAGTATAAAAAAATACTTGTAGACACGGTGAATTAGGCCACTTTCATCGTCCTATAGATGTCATTGAATATTCCGGTGCAATTCTTTTTATTATTAGGCACATTTTATTTATCTTCAGGCCATGTCATGCTAGTTATAGGACTGTCTATCAAGGCTCAGTTTCCCGATGCTCAACCAGATATGCCAGGATCATGCTGCTGGATCCTGCCGAAGCTCTGAATCCATAATCTACAATCTAACCCAACAGATCTGATCTTCTGCTATGGGCGATTGTTGTAAATACCAACCTGTAGATATCAGTTCTATATATCTGCTTAGCATAAAAAATACTTGTAGACATGGTGAATCAGGCCACTTTCATCTTGCTTTCATCATCCTATAGATGTCATTAAATATTACGGTGTAATTCTTTTTATTATTAATATTAGGGACATTTTATTTCTTTTCAGGCCATGTCATGCTAGTTATAGGCCTGTCTTTCGCGGCACAATTTCCCGTTGTGCCTTTTCTGACGCATTCTCGGCAACTTCCGAGCTTGGTGATCCGGCGTGATTAGAGAGTTGATCTAGACGCTTGAGGCTGTGCCGTGGCTGTACCGGCGCTTAGATCGCTTTGTTATTTCGGTTCTCTCGCGTTTCTCCTACGCACATCCATAACACCCCGTGAAGCTCCGAAAATTCAATAATTGTTACGAGCTCTCCGAAGAAGGGGATGGAACGGCCTATCTGCAGAAAACATTTGTTGCCCAGACTAATACGTGTCTTCGCGCTCCCACCGGTGGAATTTCACTTGACAAGACAAAACCCGCATCTTGGTCCTTCAATTCATGGAAGACTCCCGCTCTCGCCACAACTGCTAGAACATCTGCCTCTGCCTACAAACACAAGTCGTAAACCTCAACTGTGAAATGCAACCGTGCACCGTCTATCAATTTCATGATGGACTCCCAACTCGAGAAGGTCAAGAGGTCACCGGAAGAGTAGAGCTAAACGGAGCTATACTTTTATATTTCTTGTCACTCCCGTATCCCTTGTGGTTCATGTATTCCTTGTTGCTCATATATCCGGTGTTGCAACATTACACAATTTGGCATTGATTACTTGATTACCTATATGGTAGTCTTTGAACTATAACTGCATCTTCATTAAATCTGAACAGTAAATAAGGTGCGATAACGGTATGGTTGTATTTCTCAGTAGTAAGTATATGGACATGTGTCTATCGCGAGGCCCAAGCAGACCCATCTGTATGAACGTGAAGCATATGTCAAGTCACAGACAAGTGGGAAGCGGGCGCAGCGAATAATAGTTGCCGTTCCAGATCGTGCAGGAGCCAATATAATGGCATCCGTGTCAGGCTATGCTCGATCCAAGTTGAATGAAAATATTGGATTACAGTGGCTAAACAAGCTTTCTATTTACGAGAGAATAATTTATACTAGAATGGCTGGTGAAAGCAGCGAGGAGTAGATCAGCCGCATTGCGCGATTATGCCATTTACAGTGAATCGCTTGATTAGTGTTTGCCTAAAGGCTTAAATGTGTTATGATAACTGGGGCTATTTAAATTTGATCAAACCCAATCACCCAATCATGTTACAAATGTTTCAGATTTTTTCAATTATGACAATATCAGAGTTGCGATAGAGTGCAGTTTCGAGGTAGTACTTAAGTAAAAGTAGAAAACTACCGCTAGAAGATATCTTTCCACCCGCTTCCCACTGTCTACTCAACAAATATTGAAATTTCAGCGTTCAATAGACTCTGTGAAAGGTTTCTGTGGCCTTGATATGACTTCAGTCGTACCTGGGGAAGTTTTGGAATGGCTGGATGCCCGTTTTCCAAAACCGCGTATTGATACGGTCAGTAATTAAACAGAAATACATCCAGTCCTTTTTTCTGATAATGTGACTGCTCAGGAGTGGCTAAAAGACTGTTTGAGCTGGATAATCGACGCGAAAAATATATCTCCCGCACAGAACTTTCCTGAATTCATGGAATACGTAGAATTTCAAATCCTTGGATCTGACCTTTCTGACTCGATGCAAGCCAGCACCGGACTCCATCTTGGACTCGGCAGATCTACGACAACATTGGATGGGCCGCCTATTCTGGTTCAAATTGTTTCAATCACATACACGGACATTCCGGCTTCCTGTCTCAATCGAATCAGGATAGCCCGCGAGGAGTGGACACAATCAATTACTAGTAACAAGGAGGAAAAGGACGGGTACACTTCTGGAAACCCATTTCCAGTCTATCCACGAGGGAGATTGCGACTGAAACTATCAGATGGAACGACAATGATTGACGCTATGGAATATCGGCCTCTTACAGAGCTAGCGCTTGGTGTCACGGAGTTAGGATACAAGGTAAACATCATCGCTCTGTAATCTTGACATAGTACGCCTAATAGGCGAATTTTAGATACAACTCCTCAAAGGTACTCGTATATGTAATGGTACAGTTTTGCTAGAACCGGCCACAGTCAAGCTCTTAGGCGGATGGAGCGAAGAATTGGAAGCGGAGCAGCTAAACAATTTACGGGAAGATTTGGAGACACGGTTAAGGTCGAAAGCTTGCCGGATTTTGAACTAGAAGAATTATTTAACGTGAATTACCAAAAAACCTCTCTGCCTTTCAATTATTTTCGCTTCTTCGCCACCGACCGGATGAAACAGATGAGGTTTGACAAAATGGCAGCCGTTTCTACTTACATTAGTGTATATTGTTCGACTTGTACTTGGGTAACAATTGATTACAGACATGGGAGTAGTAACCCGCGTCTCGAGTATATCATTTGAGCTCTCATCCCAATGCTCGGAGGTGCTCGCCATGGTTCAAATACGCGTGTGAAATATATGCTGGACGTATACATGGCTCCGACACTAGCTGTAGTTACACATACTCTATACTAGCCCTTGCACCAAGGTCTCAACGCACGTTGAAGCGCCGAACCTGCTAACAAAGGTCCGTCCAAGATCGCAATGACCTCAGGATGTGGACTGTGCGAGCGGGGACCATGTTTAGCGTACAAGCGGACAGCGGGGCGAATCTGACAGAACCAAGCCGAAGTACGGTCCAAAAATTTGACAATTGTTTTCAAGGGTATCTTCCCTCCGTTCGGGCGCCCCTTATAGTAAATGTGAATACTTTGAGCAATACATATGTATGTATATAATAATTTACCTTCCATTCATCAACTGCCATCGCGGCGTCGTAGAACTCCAAGGCCAATTTCCATCGAAGAATCATTTCATGATTACTGTTAGCCCTCTGTCGCTTAAATTCACGATGAAGTCGAATGTCTCTCGCCCTTTTCTTGTTTTCGTTAGCAAAGTGCTGTAAAAGTTGAAGATCCAGGGCTTCGACCTCTGTTGGCGATAGTAACGTGATGGGTGCTGAATCGTCGTCAATGAGCTCCATATCCGAGTCCGCCTCCGGGGTCATTCTCAGCAACGTGAAGCGATCAAGATCAACTTCGGGCATGTCAAATTCTCTTGCAGGAGGCGTTGACGGAGGGATGGACGGAGGGATGTACTCTGAGAAGGGTGAGTAAGATCAAATTATTGAATGATTAAACGGAATACTAAACGCGGACTGACCATCCGACCCATCCGAACTTCCCTCTTCTGAGCCTGCTACGTCGACATCGGGTTCAATGTATGAAACATTAGGTTCGACGTCGACATCATGTTGAATGCCAGTCGCGATATCTTTGTCGGGGAGGGGCGGAGAAGCCGATCGTCCGCCTGCACCAGCTCTAAGAGTAGCCTGATCAATACTACCGTCGCTGGCAGATGCCGTGGGGGCCTCAATATCTGGCTTGGCTAAAACAGTGGGCAATGCTTCTTCGGTTGGCCTCCCATTGACCTAGGTGAGATATCAATATTAAGCCTCAAATGATTGGCACCATACAGAGTGAACATTCGTACCACAAAGGCCTCCGGCGAGTATCCGTAATTACCGCGGAGGGCACGTCGTAAAACATCTATTGAAGGCTGCTTTGTCTCTCGATTGTAGACTCCCAGCGACTTGGGCCAGACCACGCTCCCTAAGTGGGCGTCTATGATGTCGTACAACTGAGCCTTCGATAACTTCTGCCTAATAGTCCATAGCAAGTTCATCAGGCTCCAAATTGGTGCGTAGATACGGGAAGCGTACAGGTGACTCGACTTGTAGCCCATGATGGTCGTGAGGTTAGTTTGAGTGAGGAAGGGGGTGTAAAGTAGATTGGAGGCGAAAGAGCAAAACGAGCGAGAGAAAGAAAGCAAACACAACGTTCGGGGTTCGTGGCCTCAGCATGCACGCCGTAGATCTCTAGAGTAGATCCCGCTTAACGGGGCGGTCACCAAGACGCAATTGGAACCGGCTCAGATCGCATTCAAAATCCTGTGTACCTGAATGGTAGGTATCCTGATGCAAAATCCGGAGTCTGTAGACTCGGAATTTGTAGCACACTCATGCTCCTGTTCACGGACGTAAGATTTGCACGTTTACCGGGGAACGTCAATTCATATTCTGTATGCTCGCCGTTACCCGTCAATTTCAAAAAATGCTAGATACAATTGACGTTCTAAGGCTCGGTTTACAGTAAATTTACATTTTCAGAATGTCAATTTTCTTTCCGCAACGCATGTTGCACACTGGGTAGCGGAAGTATTCGTTGTTCAAGGATGAAGACAGGGAAAACTGAAGGTAAAGACCTCACAGTGAATAGTAATCGCTTCATGAGCAAGATTCCAATAATTGGCGTCATATGAGTCGTAACAGGGAATGGTAGGCTGTGGGCACTCGTTGCAAGTTCAGGGAAAGCTGCACTAAGCGCGCTACTTATACTTTTTTCTCGGACGCGGTTTCCATCCATGCGTTTCTCTGACCTTGTGGCGAGATTTTGGCTCAAGTATGGGCCAATTTCAACTCGCGGACAATTACATTCACTTACACCGACAGACAAACTACCATTATATCAACTATAAATCATCAGGGATTTCATCGGATTGCAGTCTCAAGCCTCCGCATCAGATCCTCATTTGCTAAGTCTAATTTCAGCAACTAACTCATGTTGTAGCATGCTAACACATACACCCTCATCCCGCTAAGCAACGCCAGCGCTTATCTGTTTATGTTACTGCATCCAAAACTCACATGACGTGTCACTATTTCTGTCACAATCATCGAACGTCAATTTTTGAAAACGCTAACCCGCTTCTTCCTCCATCCCCTTGTTTTCTTCGCAAGCGCATGCCCCAAGCATGTGCCGAAAGCTTCCTATGCCCGCTTTCCTACGTGACTGTCTCTGTCCGCGAATTCGAAAGCCCAGGACGACAGAATGACCACGCGCCCTGCAACTCGGGTCATCGCCCGGTGGGCCAACGCGCATGCTACTTAGGGCACCAGTTTTCATGTCGGACGTGTTTGGCGCATGTGGGAATACGGAAGTGTATTGCGAGCTCATAACATAGGTGCGCTGCCACTCTCCTTATTGCGCGAAGCAATGCTTACAGCTCCGCGCGTGCTTGTCATAGACCAGGTACGCTACCTTCCATGCCCACGGCTGCGTCTACTCACACCATCCTTTCGATTGAGCCTCCCGAGCACGAACACACGCTCCACCTCTTATCCATACCGCGATTTGGGACGGACACCAGCCAAACACGACGCGTCTTCTCTCGGCGTCCATTCCACACTGCCGTCCCTTCGCCGCCCGTCCTCACCCTCACCAAATGACGCAATACCTGCCCGTGTATACCCAACCACACATGCGAATGAAGACCCCACCGCGTATCTGCCTCCCCTTCTAGACCCCATCAACACGCGCAGCACCCGCTCCCGCCATGCATCTCGCCCAGAAACGTCTCCCTTACTACACGAGTCGAGGACCTGCGCTCGGTCGCTCCGTCCCGATTAGGCTCCAGGGACACCTGTACGCCCAGCTTCATTCCTCCGCCTTCCACGCAGACGGCTGCCCACCTATGCTCATGCACCGCGCTCTCGCTCATCCCCTCTCTTTCCCAAGTTTCCCAACTCGCATATGCGTCTCGTGCACCGCTCCGCCCGCGCCTCCGCCCCTTCCCCCCTGTTCAAGTACATCACTCCGATCATCAGCGCGCTTCCGCTGTTCTCTCTGTCCCCGCCGAACGCGCCGACCCTTATTCCCGCCATGTCACCACCCAAGACCGTCCCACTGCTGCGCCCCGGCCGCCCTCGCCCAGATCGTCCCCTGAATGTGGTTTCTCGAACACAACTACACGCTCTCCCTTTCACCCGCACCCCTTTCGAAACAGACACTCCAGCCAGATTCGACATATCTGCGCCTCCATAACGCTGTGCGTCCCTGCCCCACCTCTCCCCCCCCCCCGCCGTGCATCGTCACTGACCAACTCAACCTCGCTACGCGTATAACCGTAACAGGCCGTTCGCGTATCTCACTCCGGTTTCTGGCCCCCACGACGCACGCCTCTACCTTGCGAGATGCTCATCAATGTCCCTGCACTTTTCTAGTCGATAACCAACGGCGTGTCTCATCCGGAAATCAACTCTCTACACCTCCCGCGCTATTTATCTTCTTCCGCCTTTGTTCACGTCGACGACGTCCGCCTACGCTCGTGCAAGCTGCGCTCCCGCCCACAACCCTTCACACAAGGTTCTCCAGCTGCAAATATGTGACTCGGGCACCGCTCCGCCCGCACCTGCGCCTGCGCCCGTTTCTCTTACGCAGGAACACCGCGTCTATTCCTAGCTCTCTTCCACCATTTTCTTTGCCCGCGTGCAAGGCACGCACGCTCATGCCTGCCGCGTCGCAACCCGCGACCGTACCAACGCTGCGTACCACTTCCAACTCTGACACTGCCGAGCGCGTATATGTCCACCTGAATTTCATGCTTCCATAAACTATTGAGCGCCGATGCGCATGCGCCAGCGTCGCTCGCGAAATTCGACGAAGTCCCCCAGGTCACATGATACGTTCCCGCGCCCCCACCGCCTCTCGACGCCGCCGACACATAGCCCCAACGCGCGTAACAGCCTCGCAATTCATGCCTCCGGCCACAGCATTTACGAGACACAACCAGAAGCTCGCCGACGCGGCAGAACGCTGCGCATTTTACTCAGCATGAATATATGCGCCCCCATCAAGCAAGTACGTACTGTACTACCACATGCTTTCGCAGTTTACTCCTTTGCTTTCTTTATTTTTCTTCAATTACTTCCGGTTCCCTAGACAAACTCACTCTACTGACTCATTCTCTCCATTTTGTTCCATGTGCTCATGAAAATTTTATCTACAAATTAATGTACACAAAGTAAGTATAAAAGCTACTGTAAAAGTACAGAAAAAAAAACAACAATTTGTTCAATTCCTTCGTACCTCGTCTCGTCTTTCGATCGCGCTCTCGTCCTCGTAAACTTCGTCCTCGTCTCCTCGTCGCGCTTCTAGGTGGTTCGAAGCTAACGGTGTAGCTTACACCTCAAATTTGTCGCACCGCTGTTGGTTAGAAGCCGTGTGAAACAACCTCGCCCCCGTACGCACCATTGTTGAACCTCTGCATGCACACATTTTGTTTTGTTTTTGCTCGTCGCCATTGTCCGCACGTAGGACGCTCACGCGCGTATCAGCGCATATATTTCCCGGTGCGCTCGTTGCATTCACCGTCGCCCCACCACACTGTAGTCAGCTATTTTTTCCCATGGATTTATATCTTAACGGCTGCGCCCTTCCTGTTTGATTGTGGTTCTCGCGTATGCGCAGCGTGTGGAGGCTCTTCCCGGGCAGGTGGCGCCCAGCGTCACGTAAACGAGATCTTATGCGGGGCGGCTCTTCATTTTTATTTATCCATGCACCACTCTTCAGTCATGTAGCATGTTTGATTCTCCGTGGTGGAGAGCGCGCTTCCTCCTGAATTTATACCGCAGACACGGTGCCCTGGAGTGGATCGGTCCGCTTTTCAGCATCTTTTTTTTTGAAGGTGAGCAGGCTAATTTTTACTTTACGTCGGATCACTCTGACAAGATATACGGCGCAGTACATGGGACGAGTACTAATCTAGATGGAAGCGTGCCTCCGGTGTTGTGCTCCGGCTCGCAGCTACGTGTTGATAAACATGGGTGGGACAAAGACGGCGGCTGTGTCCCTGGTCCACCTCCGTCCCTTCGCCGCCCCTCCTCGCCGAACTCAACCCGACTCCGGACCGCATATACCGTACCGCATAAGCCCATGACAATTCCACTACGCGTTTCACTCCTGTCCCTCCTTCACAACACGCGCCGCGTCTCCCCGCTAGTCATCACACTCATCAACGTCTCCTGTACTCCGCTCATCGAAAGCCAGCTGCGGCTCTCTCCGACAAGATTCGACTCTTGATGCCAACTTTCATCCGTCGGTGTTCCCGCCAAAGGTGCCTACGTTTGTCTATTCGCTCCCGCCCACCGCGCTTCCACCCAAAATTCTGGCCTTCAAATTTGCACCTCGTGCGCCGCTCCGCTTGCGACCACCTACTCCCCTTCTCGCTCGTGTGAGCGCCTCCTTCTTCTGTACACCATGGCCGTGCTTGAGCCGAGCTGAACGAAGCGCTACCGTACGCGTATACAAGACCACGCTGCAGGCCTGTATACCATTCCGCGACCCTGTCTCTCTCTACCGCGAACACTGAGCCGCTCGTTCCCCGGATTCCGTTGGACTCATGGCCCATGGGATGTTATCCAGCTCTCGACGGCCTCCGCGTCCGCGCACATCCACGCCGGTGTCTCCGCATCGCTCGGACCGCACAATGCGATTCTTGGTGCTGACATTCGCGCTCGCTGCGCCTGGGTAGTCCGTTTACATGAGTCCACCATGCTGAGCGCGATAAAAGCCGTGCGTCTCTGCGCTTAGTCGCCCCACGTCCGTGCATATCCTCCGCGCCTGCTCATTTTCCTGTTTCTTCATCACGCCACGTCGTTCCTCGTGCGCTGCTTTTAGAGATGCCTCGTGTGATGCAACATAGACACCAGTTTCCCGATGGCAGCTTGCGGAGTAAGGGTCGTGCGCGTACTCGTCAGCATCTTCCGTGATACCTATAAATTGTCGAAGGTGAGTGGGCTATTTTTACATTAGATACCGCTGACGGAATATGCGGGTCAGTGCGTGCGATGCAACCATGTTCATCCCATTCCCATTCTGGTTTGTCAATTAATTGCATTTCGTAGCGTAGTGTCTCGCGCTTTCAGCCTGTAATCATGACTCTGTTCAAGCAACGATCGCTCACGAATGTCGTATTGCTGTCAATTTCAACACCGGCCTTGAATCCCATCAAAACTATTACCATCTCCGTAAAATTCCGAGTCCAGCACCGCCCAGAAAACATACAACTCTGTCGAAACATACATGAGAAAATAACCAAACTGTTTCTGACCTAGAAGAAAGCAAGTAGCACAGTGCGTTCTGATTTTAGAAAAAGGCCAAGCACGTTCCGTAGCACAGCATCGTGGTCTGTCGATCTGTCACGACATGCACGCACCAGCAGAGGGGCCAGGTGATCAGTACTCAGTTTCCGTAGTATTACGTCGCGCTACGGGCACACGGACAGCTATGGGAATCGTTCGCTCCTACATGCACGTGTATAAGCGAAACGGAGTGTTCTTGCAATCTAGTGAGCACCGACGCAAATAACGAGGTAATGATGGACGTACTCAATAATTAATTAAAATCTGATGCCCTCTTCAATAGTGATATAATATATCCTTCCCTGTGTCCTGGATTAATGCTTCAATGGACGGTTTCGAAGCATGCGAGATTTTGCCTCAGGAAGAAGACAAATCGTCATACGCACCGCCTACCTCGAATCGCAAAGAGAATTAATTATTATGCTCAGCGACGACGTCCATGCGACGTTCATGTGGAGGGGTGGTGTCCGGCGTTCGGGAGGAGCGGCGTAGTAATATAAATGCAAGGGCATTCTGCAGACGGATGAACGACATCCTATACTGTAAGGGGTGAGGACGTGCAGTGGAGGCGGCGACGACAGCGAAAAATGTACGCACGTCGTTTGCTCCTGCGCGCACGAAGATAATGGATGTGGTCATGTACCTGTAGTTCATTGAGTATCATGAAGCACGACGGCGTTCTGATCGGACCAACTATTTTATCCGAATTCTTGAAAGCAGACGTTGATCCATCATTAGATGCGGAAAAACGGCATCACGAGTATCGGTGAAGGGAGAAAAGACGACGTCACTGGATACACGGGAAATTGTATATGTTGTCTGCCCCTGCACGTACAAGGGTGATCGAGGCGCATACATGCAATTTGCCTAGAACTGAATGAGCACTCTGGAGCATTACAATGCAGTGAACGCACCGTGATATTGTCCTCGTACCCAAAAACAGATGCGAGTGCGTCATTGGTGGGTGTGAAAAGTATTTCTTTACGGTTGAGTACCGACATCGCTGCTGTGGAACTGATCAACTGATCAATGTTGAATGAAAGGGCAATAAATTGGAAGTGGCTTACCAGTATGTTGCACGCTGAGCCTCCTGGAAAAAAAGCGTCCGAAGCTTCACTACTGGGTCGACGGGTGTGGGTCCAAGCGTCAGTGGTCTGTGCGAGAGCGATAAGTTGGCCGCATTAGTTGGTAGAGACAACGTCTACCTCAGTACCTTGATCAAAGCTCCGTTGTCAACCGTTTCTTAATCATTATTGTAAAATACGGTCCTGTTTATTCATCAAGGGAGCCACGGGTATATGCTGAAGTTGAGCGAGTTTGCGTAAACAGTTTGTTCTGAGCAATCCAAGCCCAGTAGAAGCAGGCAAGCCGGCCACGTCAAGTATACTCTATGCACAAGTGTTCCCCGGAAGAAAGACGTCGAGAGACGCGGGATTAAGAGTGACGTGGTTGAACGAGCTAGACGCGCTCAGCTCAGATATCTCGGCCATGGGGCAAGCGCGACGTCAGGAAGGGTGAGCGCCGGGGTGGACGTGCTGGAGGGAGTATGAGCACCGGGGTGGATGTGCTGGAGAGAGTAGACAAGGTCAGTGCTGGAGGAGAAACGGAGATATGACAGAAGGACATACGGAGAGTGGTGTTGGATCTTGAATGGCGGGGAGGCGGGACATCGGCCATGGGGGTCAGGCGCGATGTGGAAATGGGCGAGCGCAGTTTACCGGAAGGCAGACATATCGGAGATAGAGGGAAGGGCCACCGCGGGAGGGGAGACGGGAATGCGGACGGCGGACATGAGAGAGAGGGGGGGACGGCGCACGGGGATGGACGGGAGGCTCCCGGACGGCAACGAAGCGGGTGGTGCGGGCAACGGAGCATGCCTAGTTGGATGACGTCGATTTGCCGGTGTACACATGTGGGTGGAAGGTCGCGGATCGTTCCTGTGGACTATGAGTATGAGCTAGGGCGACGAAGACAGCACGTACCATGTAGGTGATGGGGACAGAGAGACGCTCGTCGCTCGACGCTGGCGTGTTTTTCGAGAAGCTGATTCTCACGTCAGGGACGTTGGCCCGCGCTTACCCGCATTAGGCCCGCCCGCCTGCCATGCTTGGATGTTCGCCGATGCTCTCAGTCGTCTTGCAAGCTGTGAATAGCCTGCGCATCTATGTTTAGTCTGCTGCCCTGGTGTTAATAAGATGCAGTGCCTCACACATGAGTGCACGCGTGTACACACACAGATTCGCGCTCTTTGAGCGGCCGCCAGCGCTAATGCGCTCCGCACGGTGCGTGTGGATTTCCAATGACCAGACCGTCAAGACTCACCTGTTCACTATTCTCCAAGCCCTCCCAGGGACAATGCAATGTACTTCATGGAGAACCATTTTCGAAAACCGAATTTTAGCTGCTAAAAAGGTATGTGGATATAATTTAACCTTGTTATCAACTTCTTCACACCTCAGGTCCTCACAGGCAGCGCACGCTATCAATACGTGCCCGTCACATTCCTCCTCTCAGTAAGAGTCACAATGAATTCCCCCACAATATTTTGAAGATCACTCAACAGCTCCCTCACAGACCACTTACCTAAATTTTATTTAAATTCCAGAATGCGACGTTGGAAAGGTGATCTGTCAATGCAGCACGTTCGAGCTTACAATGCCATTCTCGCATAGCCGCATAAGCGGCAGAGACTAATGGTACCCGCCCCATCACCGCACCGTGTGTCTCCCGTCGGAAATACACTGGATCCTGGAATATGTTGTGAGTATTCTTCCTCATCCTGCCTTGATCCCGCCTGTCATCACATAGAATATTTGCTCCTTATGCATTATCTGCCTGCTGGGACCTCTCAGAGAATGCGTAAACAGATTCGAAGTGTGTA
The DNA here is from genome assembly GCA_016801325.1 of Hypholoma fasciculare. NCBI lineage: Eukaryota > Fungi > Basidiomycota > Agaricomycetes > Agaricales > Strophariaceae > Hypholoma > Hypholoma fasciculare. Next base: position 17,332 of record JAEKIV010000363.1, read on the forward strand.
CACAACACTTTTCTTTGTGCAACTCTGCCTGCCGCACATTCCTTCCTATGTCATTTTGATGTACCCGAATTCTCAAGCATGCCGCTTGCGGCCATTGGTGTGCCTAGGTGCGCCGCATTTTATCTCAGCAACAAAACATGACAGTGCTAGCATTTTTATTGCTCAAGTCCCCTCTGACTTATTAATCAGATATCCTGATTTCTAGTAGACTAGTACAGCAATGAGACATTTCCACACTATGACACATTGGTGAATAGGTACTCTATGTACAGGGCTGCATGAGAAAATTTAATTCAACATTGCTCAATACTAAAGACCTAAGGTACAGTACACAAAACCAACAAAAATTAAATAAACAGCATAGTGAAATTGCAATAGTGTAAGTATCACTTCCTTTTGCAATAAGGGGCGGAACGGGGTTTGGAGTGCGCCTTTGATGAGCCCCCCCGTGAACTTCTTGTCACTCTCCGTGGTGTTTCCTCTTGCACAGGAGGCTCAACCTGCTTGGCCACTGCTTCCTCATGTGCTATTTGATCCAGGATTCCCTGGATGTCATGTTTCTTGCTGATGTCATCCAAATATCTTATCGGGTCATTCCTATGCAAACAACGCACAGCCAAGTTGAGCTTATGGCGATACAACTCTCCACCATAACCAAAGTTCTAAAAACAGTAAATTGAGCATGAGGCACAGTAAATATATTCTGAAATGGCACACCATCTTGTGAACAATATCAACAAACTCTGAACACTGAATGTCAAAATACCAATAGTTGGATAGTTGAAATGTATAAAGTGCATCCCGCAATTGAGGAGTGCATCTGGCCTGACTCAGATATCTGTTAAGAACCAAAAGATCTGCACAAAAATATTATGAGATTGTTTAGACATGTTAATGAAGGAAACAATATACCTCCTTTCCCCTTGCTCAAATATTTTATTGCAAGCTGCTCACACCAGAAACCCTTATCAATGTAGTACTTCTGAGAGCGTGACTGATCCAGCAGGAAATCAGGAAGTGAGGCATGCAGAAAGGTGATATGATCTGTGTCATATAAAAGGACAGATGTCAAGTCTGCAAGTGCAACTTGAATGTCATCATTTGTCATATCAAGTACATAACAGATATGACCTTTGAATAGATAGCCTATCATTGCCACTGCCAGAATTTCAGTAGCATGAGGAACATCATGCACCTGAGAGAAGATGTGTTGATAGAGGGCATCAAGTTGTGCAAAAGGTGTCAGGTGCCCAGTGGGCCGAAGTCCATGAACAATTTCCAGCTGCTGAATGGGGTGAAGATGTGGGGAAGAAATAAATTTGATGACGACAGATGCATAAATGAATTGATTGGATGATTTGTCCACAATTTCTTGCACAAGTGATGATGAAGGCCAATCAAGCGGAATTGAAGATCTGAATGGATGAGTTGTTTTGATTTTGGCAAAGGAATCATCAAGAAAGACCCGGATGTCATTAGCGGCGCGATAATCAGTGTCAAGAGGTAGTCTCTGAAGGATATCATTAACTTTGGGTTCGTCAAAAGCCATTTTGAGCTGGGATTCTGTTCGGCTTGCAAATATTACAATTAATGGAACAGATTTCTCTGCAACAAATTGTGAAATGGTGTGGATAACATTGACCTGATTTTCATCACCACTACATTCATCTATGCCGTCAACAAGGAAGACAATGGCTTTCCGAAGTGGAGATTCCTTGTGTATCTGGCGCAGTGGCTCAAAAACAAGGACCTTGAATTGAGTTTCAGGTGATTCATTGAAAATCAATGGATCGGAATGTATTATAGCAATGATTTTGGACTTGAGAGCAGGAATAGATTTTATGAGCTGATAGACAAGGGTACTGACAAAAGGTTTGATTGTGTTTCGTGTGGGATCCGTGCGGAAGAAAAAGAATCGAGCAATGACAATCTGCTGTTCAAGACACAAATCCACAATGGAGCGCCCTATGGCAGATTTACCTGCGCCAGCTGCGCCATTCATCCACAAGATCCATTGGATTCCTGTAGTAGCAACAATTATCCAGTCCATGATAGTGTTCAAGATTTCCGTGCGGGTGTTAGGGTGGCATTTAGGAGCGTCGCCTTCTTGCTGAGTTGCGTACGCAGTGGTTGCAACATTGGCCTGTAACTGCTTAAACGCTGCATCTGTTTAGACAATCCTCATATTAATTTGTGCAAGGTTGTGGTTGGAAGTTGGTAGCTTACCATCAGCAACATTGGAGGCTTGATTAATTTGTGTGAATTCTCCGCCCTGGATCAGAAGGTTGCTGCTAGGCCCCATCTGTATTACCCCGGTGGTCTTCCGCATTCTGGATCTAGAGGTGGACATAAGACAAAGATTGCCGTCGTCGTGGTTGGTTGCCAAAAGCAAGCGGATGGTGGGTGAGGGTTACCCATATGCGCAAGAAGCTGTGCATATGCTAAGGCTTCCTCGTCCGTCCCATCTGGTCGAGTGTCAAATCTAACTATCAATGAAGCATATTTTTAGAGTGTCATCACCACGTCTTTCAGCTTCCCCATTTCCCCACCCCATTCACGGACTAACACAGACATCTTTCAAATCCCATTGGAAGTCTTAGTCTCCGTTAATATAATTATTTCCCGCTCGCATGTTGAGTACTCGGTCGTGCGGTTGTTGTACAGCCTCACAACAAAATACATACACATGTTGTAATCGCTCCCAAAATAAAATGAAGAACATGCCTCGAGGCGTTCTGAACTATTAAGAGACTGTCCTGGGATATTAGCGATCCCCCAAATTGTTTCAGCTTCACTTAGGTTCCAAAAAGGAATCTACACCGGCCGAGAAGTGCTATACAGATGTGTATGCAAGACGCAGTGTAGAGGCAGATGAGGAGATGCTCCCAAGGTACAACAAGCATACAACGGAGTGGTCTAAAGAGGTAGCCGAAGGCGATGTTGTCTATATACTCTACTTGTTATGCAGCAGCATGTTTCATCGTTTGTTCCTTCGGTGACACACTGATATCCCTCAGTGCTGGAATGCTTGTTGTATATCTATTATCGTGTGAGAGCGAACAGCGTCCATGGATGCATGGACAGCCGAATATAAGTGTGTCCCGAAAAATGTGTGTCTCAAGTGCATTTGGAGCAGGTTTACAGATTTAATTCTCTCTGACTATTTCTGAATGCGAGATTGAAATCCCTCGACCATGGAATAGGCTGGACCACGCGCTGTGCAATTTGCGTCATCATCCAGCGCGCCAATGCGTATACGACTTATGCTGCTAGAAATCTACGTTACATTCAAGTTGGCTCCGCCGTTGACAGCGGCGGCACCTGTCTGGAATTGTCAATGGGTGGAAGACAAAGGAACGCATTGACCGCAATGCAACACATGGAGCAAGGTCGAGGTCTAGATCCAGAGACACAGGCAGCATTAAAGAAGGAGCAGTGAGTTATAGGTGAAGGCGACTGAAGATGGACATGCGCACGGTGGGACTGATAAGGCTCACATGCACTTTTTTCTGTGTCAGTACCTGCAAAGCGCGGGCTGGACCTGCCGACTAATCAAAGGTGAGCACCGGCGAGCAAGACGGGAATAGCAGCTGATGTGCGACCCGAGAACCGTGCGCTGGGCTCGGCGGTGAATCAGTGGTCAAGGAGGCGGGTTCTTCCGGGTTGGTTCGGTTCAGAGCCTCGGATTGAAGGAGCCGCTGAAGAATGGGATGAGGGTGGCGGAGAGGCGTTTGTTAGCGAGGTAGAGCGTTGGTCATCAGTACTTCGGTGAACGGCGTTGAAGAGCTATTGTGGGCTTCAGATAGCTCTCCGTGATCTATGTGTATCAACATCGACGTCGATTCGAGCTGGAATAAGGGGGGCGAAGCGAAGGTAAATTGGGTGCCAGAGTTGTGGCAACTGCATTGACGCTGACGGGACGTTGGACAGCTAGGCCGCGTGGTTCGAACTTTGTGACGAAGACGACAGCTTGGAGCGTTTAGCTTCATTATACCGAACAAAAACCATCAGAACGCGCTTACCGTTTCGTGCGTTCACGCTGCGAACATAGAATAAGCGCATATGATGAAAAGATGCATTTGTTCATCGTGAGATATGGAAGCGGGACTTGGGGCGGCGAGATGGTGAGTGGAACGGCGACGGAATGGTCCGGCTTCGCAGTGACGAATGAATGTCGGAAGAGCCTATGGTGTGCCCGAAATGCAGTGCCGATCGAGGTGTTGGGATATGTGTGGGCGTAGGTGGATATTTTAACTATGACGAGCGCGTTTATGCAGTGGTGAGGCGGTGACAGTAAATCTAACGAAGCTCGTGAAGTGCTATTGAGGGAGACTGCGATGAGGATCTGCGATGGTTGGAGCCACAGATCTGGATAAGAGTGTCCGGGAGGCGAGCGACGCAGGGAGAGCGCTTGCGCACCAGGGAGGGTAGACCCCAGGGAACTGAAATAGAGCATTGTCAGAAACAAACATCAGACAAGGGATAACTGGAAGAATGCACAAGAGCGCGGCAACGGGAAGGCGAAAGCGGCGGCACTGGGAAAAAGGACGTTGTCGATGGACGAGACCAGTGCGTGCTAGGAAAGCGACGCCAATTGCAACCTGCGTGATAATAAAATAAGGCCTACATTCCTTCCTTTCTGAGGACGCCAGAGGGCCGTCGAGAGGCACTAGGTACGATCAAACGAGATGGATAGAGAGTGGTTCGAGCCACGTTTGAATTTCACTTTCCGAGCTGCGACGCGCTCATCACGTGAAGCGTGTCAGGTCACGCGTGAACTACAATAAGAAATCAACGACCCGACGGGCCGAATCCTTCCTCTTCCCTCTTGTCTTCCTCCGTCCCAAGCGCGTCGCTCAAACGCGTTTAGACCAGCTTTTCATGCTTCATCTTCTCCGCGATTATTTCTGCAAGCACGCTAGATGGCCAGGCTCAACGATGGAATGACTGTTAGACGCGTTCAGCGCCCCGCGTATTGGGAATAGACAAGGTACGCTTCTTTTCGTGTATTCCGTTGCATCAACTAGATTTAGCCTCCCGAACACGAAAACCCGGCGCCGTTCTCACCCCGCCTCCCTTCAAAATGTACATCAACAGCATTCGACGTGTGTTCACTCTCAAACATCCAGCCGTCTCTTCCCCTCTTCAAACACGTCCGCGCCCTCCCCTGTCGAATAACTCGATCCGGCAACACATATATCCCAACCCCACGCCCATGAAAATTGCTCCACGTACATCGCCCCCGTCCGCGGCCCTTACAATGCGAGCAATTTGCGTCCCCGCCCACATCACTTCCAAACGTGCCCCGTACTCGGCTAGTCGAAGTCCAGCGCGCTCCCCCGTCGACATCCAACTCCCAACAGCCCCTGTACACGTAGGTGAACTTTCTTCCCTCGCTTTTTACGCCGATGGCACTCACCCATGCTCATATACGCCGCGCTCCCACTCACAGGCCTCGTCACCATGTGCACCTCCTGGCCGCTCATCCGCTTGTTCCCTCTGTTCATGAACGCCGCCAGACTCTCAGCGCTCTTCCACTCCCTGCCCCTGCCGAAGCCACGCACGCTCATTGCCGCCAATTTGCCACCCTTGACCGTCCCGCTGCTGCGTACACTTCCTAAACTGACACAACCTGATGCGCATATCCGCCTTCCCTTGTCCCCAGCATCTCGACTGGTTACTAGCGTGTACCAGGCGCTACCCATGTGAGTATCGAGTTTTCTGTTCAGTGTCCCCGCCCCCGAATCACATCCAGCACAGAATCGCGCATACTACAACAAGTGCGTCCCAAGGAGGTCTGTATCTCCTCCAACTCTGCCGGTTCCCGCTGCGAGGACGGGCCTACGCTCCCTGCGCGCCGTCAAGCATCACATCTTTTCCCGTATGACGAGGCCCCGCGCATATATCGCCTTCGACTCTTCCTTTGTGTCTGCATACCCGCATACCCCCTGCCTTTCAGGCCCGCCCGCTCTGTTCGAGCCTCGCGCACGCGTCAAGGATGACTCGCCCATTCACGTGTTCCTGCTACACTGAGTACGCGCTCTGCTTGGGATGGAACACGTTGGCGTATATGTCTCTGCACTGCCTCGACCATCCCTACGCGCCCGCATCCATTGGCACCACACACGAGCGTACTCGACGAACAAGACGGAACTATATCAAGCGCGCTTTTGAAGTGTTCACTCCCACTTCCTCACTGGCTATCGCGCGGTATGTGGTTCCTGCATATCGTCCGACTCCACCCAGTCTCAGACGCTCTTCTTCCCTAGTATAAACGAACACGCGACCTCTGACGATGCGCTATAGACGCACGTTGTTCCTAGCCAGCTCCGTAACCATGGACCGCGAGCACTCTCGATGACGCTGTGCATTTTTGAGCTTCGGCGAGTTGCTTCTGTGTATTTCTATAGCACATCCACATTATTTTGACCTTCTGAATGCACCGACAATTGTGTTCGCGCGACCTCGTTTGAATTTCGATGGAAACGCGCCGCGCCCGGCCTGGGTGGGAAATACGGGCCGGATCCGGGGAGCCCGCGCCGACAACCCCGAATGGCCGCACTCTGTCGTTCGTACTTTTTGCGACTTTGAATTCACTCTGGACGCCGCATATGTACAGTATCCGTGCCCGCGCATAAGCGGCGCATCGCACGCGTGTTTTGTGGGCAGGTGGGGAGGGTGTATGCTCAGAAACACTCGTGTTAGCGGAACCTGGAGGGAATGACGAAGGCTCCGTGCATAGCATACATACGGCGGGGCCCCTTATGCGAGTTGCGTGTGCTAGTGTGAGAAACAATTGACGTAGCGAAAATTAGCGAAGCAATCCTTGCTAAAAAAAATGTCATATTTTTGCGACTGCCCCTCCAATGGCACTCGCCTGCACAGGTATATTTTCCCTACGCAGTTAAGCATCTCCACGTATTCTGGGAGCACACGAGCTGCGCTTCAACGAAATTTTTCGCGTGCACTGCAAGGATTTTTTTTTCTTCGCTAGGCAACTAATTTTTATTGGAATAATCAAAGCTCGGTTGAGACTGCGTTGGGCGGTAAAGGCAACCGGAGCTGAAACGTTTAGTAATCAGCAGGCGAGAATGTGCACCGGTCCCACCTGATATTTCATAAAGCATATATTTCATTGGATGTAGGATACAGGTACGCATATTTTAGACACGCTGCCCTCTTCACATTTGTAAGCGCGATCCGCGGCTCCACGCCGTCACTCAAACATTTATAACAGCAAACGGACGTCTGACTCTGCCTGACTCCGAACTCAATATGAAGATGTGCGGGTTCAAGTGTGCTCCATCACTCAGTGCATGCATTTGTGCTGGTACCATTATTTTTTTTAAAAAAAATTAGTATACTCTGGTATTCCACCAGCGCGACTCGTCTGACACGACGGCCTCCTCCATTCTATTGCTATATTCCAGCCTTAGCTAAACACTTTTTGAAGCGTATCCACAGTGAGGTCCTTTTTCCACCCATGATTGCCTTTTTCTCCTTCTCGATCGCGTCCAATATCTTTGTTATATCGTGGTCATGCAAACGGTGCATCTCTTCAGGGCAATTCTTATCCATATGATGCACTACCAGGTCCAGCTGGTGGCGATACACCTTGCCTCCATCACCAAAGTCCTAAAACCGGTAGATTATCAGTAGGTCTGATATTCCCCAAATATTATCCTCAACGACTCACTGTCTTTCGAAGGGTATCAACATAAGTACTCCAAACAGACGGATGCCAACTAAAGATGGTCGGGTGAGATGTGTATACTGCCTCGCGCAATTGAGGAGTGCATCTTGCTTGACCGAGATATATAGCAAGAGTAGACATATCTTCATGAATATATTAGGATAATGTAGGCATACTGACATAGGAACAGACGTACATGATAACTTCTTGCTTAGCAGTGTTACTGCAAGTTGTGCGCACCAGATGCCCTTGTCAATGTAGTACGTTTGAGCGCGCGTGTGGTCTAGAAGAAAATCAGGAAGTGACGCGTGCAAGAAGGTGATTTGTCCTGTAGCTCCGTCTAGTGTTGCCGAAGTTTGGTCATAGTCGGCTGCGGTCCGGTTTTGATGGTTATTCCGAATGCGGAAAACCAGACTGAGCTGACTGCTTTCTAACCGGTCAGACTATATCAGACCGTTCCCAAAATGGAATTGAACGCTGGAAGGCTTGCTACGGCTGCTTCATTGGGTAGATTCACTTAAGATTCAGCACGTAGGTAGGATAATATACTGTTGATGTAATAGGGGCGGTTTTTTTGAAGAAAATTCAGTTTTTATTGCAATAGAGAACATCTTAATATTCATGACCCTGTGACAACCAATCCAACCGTCACAGAGAGTGACTAGTAACATCCGAATTGCAAAAATGTGGAATATCACTCAGAGGATATTTCAAAGCAAAAAAAATTGTCAAAGCAGGAGTTAGGGTCTATACTTCTAATTCCAAACCCTTTACATAGTCAAAAACATGGATTTTATGGCCGTAGCTCACTTTCAATTATGGAGCACGCCGAATATGGTAACTCAACGGTTCCAACTGGTCAGACCGGTCCCGAACTGGTCGCGTAGAGTTCCGGAACCACGGTTAATTTAGTGGTTTAGTCAGCGGTTTGCGCCGAGCCGGACCAAACTGCGGCAACACTAGCTCCGTCATATGAAATAACGGACGTCAACTCTGCCAGTGCGACATCAATATCATCTCTTGAAATACCCAGCATTTCGCAGATGTACTGCTGGCCGTACGGCATACCACTCAATATTTCCACGGCCAAGATGGAAGTCACCCGAGAGATACCGTGTACTTGGGAGAATATGTGTCGATAAAGCGAATCAAGTTGAGCGAAAGGTGTCAAATGCCCAACGGGCCGAAGCCCCCGAACAATTTCAAGTTGTTGAACCGGATGTAGACGTGGGGATGAAATAAATTTTACGACGACAGATGCGTAGATGAATTGATTGGAGGATTTCTCAGTAATTTCTTGAACGAGTGATGGCTCAGGCCATTCTGGGTCGATCGAGGATCTGAACGTGTGGGATTTTTTTATTGCATTGAAAGAATCGTCGAGAAATAGCCGAATGTCGTTCGCCGCTCGGTAGTCTGTGTCAAGAGGAAGCCTTTGAAGGATACTGTCGGCCTTAGGAGAATTAAAAGCCATTTTAAGCTGTGATTCTGCTCTGCTAGAAAATATCACAATCAACGGCACCACTTTTTCAGCAATGAAGTCAACGATGATATGAATAAGATTTGCTTGATTGTCGTCTCCGCTACATTCGTCTATGCCGTCAAGCATGAGCACAATGGCCTGCTCGATTGGAGATCTCTTGTGTAGCTGTCGCAGAGGCTCAAAGATGAGAACTGTGAATTGTGTTTTGAGTGACTCCTTGAAAATGAGTGGATCCGATTGAATTCTTGGGGAAATTATTGAGTCGAGAGCAGGGATGGATCTTATGAGCTGGTAAGCAAGAGTAGCAACCATTGGGCTGCTGGTATTTCGCGTTGGATGATGGATCTGTGCGGAAGAAGAAGAAACGGGCAATCACAATATCTTGTTGAAGGCACAAGTCGATGACTGAACGAGCTATGGCTGATTTACCGGCGCCTGCAGCTCCGTTGACCCATAGAATCCACTGAATGCCCATCGTGGCAACGGTAACCCAATTCATTATGGATGTTAGGACTGCCGTGCGAGTGTTTGGATGACATTTGGGAGCGTCACCCTCTTGCTGAGACGCATATGCAGTTGGCGCTACATGGGCCTGCAGGTGTCGGAAACCGTCTGAATTGAAAGATATCTGCGTTAATCAATGGAGGAAATTACGACAGATATACACGCACCGGGGTCAGCATCGTAGCAATCGTGAATTTTCCCGCCGTAGCCATGCTGTACATGATTCTCTCCATTGACGCGGGAACTGTTGATGGGTCTCGCCTGGAATAGTCCACCTGTTTTCTGCATCTAAAACTCCAAAGGTGGAGAATGGGATTGTCGTTAATATTGAAGATGACGAGGGAGTGGATGGAAGCACTAGTTGGCTAGATGGATAAACCAGGTAGGCTGTGCACTTCACTCGTGCGTTCTCTATGCTGTGCTGCTCAGCCACCCTGTATGTATGGTTCTGTTTCCATTTCACTTGTCAATCTGTTTGATGTACTTCATATAGTAGAAGCGTCAATTTAGTAGTATATTCTTAGAATCTGAGATCATCACGACATAGTCGGAAGGATATATATAGCTTAACAACTTAAGCCCTTTAAATTCAAGAAAAATGAGCTCGGGCAATGGACTCCGGCGCATATGCATAAATAGGCACTGGAGCCAAGCGCTGACTGAGCTTCTGATAAATATGAGGTTTAGGTATGGACAGTTGGGCGCAATGGACGCGCTTACGCTTGGATGAGGCGGTTAGAGCAATTGGAACGGGGCAGGTGAGGCATGGAGGATACTCAAGCAGAAATGTGAAACGGTGCTCAGCAGAGAGATAGGATGAATGTGCGAGAGAACAGCGATGGAGGGGAAACACGCACGATCCTGTTTAAGAGCGGCTATATTTCACAGAATTGCAAGCGGGGCGCGAAGCCTGTGTAAAAGCGTGTGCAAGAACATGTAGAAGGTGGGAGAAGCAAGAGAACTGGCTAGGATAATAGAATGTGGAGCACTACAGAGGGGCCCGGCGTTGCGAACTGCAGACCAACGAGTTGCCTACGAGTGACGACGCGTCCGACACGTGAATCGCGCCAGGTGGTGACGCGTTTGTCACGTGAAACTCGCCAGCTCACGCGCCTGCCAAAATAGAAATCATGATCAACGCTCCGACTCGTCTGGTCCTGCTTCCTCCTCCCTTCGTCTTCCTCTCAAGAGCAAGTTCTTTTAGCGCGTGTCGAAAGCATTTTTATGCCCCCTTTTCGTAGCAAATTTCTCTGAACGCGCACTCGAAGGCTCTCGATGATGGAATGCCGACACGCCGTGCAACTCGCGTCATCTTCCGGCGCACCAAAGTCCAACGCCCGCCAAAGCATCTGTGTTCATGTCGGACGCGTTCAGCACCCCGCGTGCTCATAATGCTCAGGTACGCAAATCTCCGTGTCCACAGCTGCATCTCCTTACACCACCTACCTAACTCAGCCTCTCGGATACAGCTCCAGGTTCCCCTGGCTTTGAAATGGACGTCAGCAACATTCGACGCATCTCCGCTCTCAGAACGCCATGCATCCTTTCTTCATATCCGTTCCCTCGCCCCTCTCTCTCTCCGAACGACCCACTCCCGGCGCGCATAAACTCAATCGCATACACCCATAACAGTCCCATCCCGCACCTCACTCCTGTTCCTGCTCCCCGTAACACGCGGCCCGATGTCATCGCGGAGAAACGGCCCCCGTTGTTAGCTAGTCAAAGGCCCAGCACTCGCCCTTCTGTCGACATGCAGATATCCAATCCTCGAGACCTCCCGCGCGTCCAACATTTTTCGCTGTCGGAGCTAAAGCCCGTCCCCCTAAACGCTCATGTACGTCGTGTTCCCGCCTAATCCGCCTCCCTCCTAAAATATCGGTGTGCATAGCTGAAGCACTCGCATACCCGCATGATGCCTCCACTCCCCATCTCGCTTTCGCTCCCATTCCTGTCCTGCCCCTGCCACAGCCCCCGGAACACGCGTCCACAATCCCAACGCCCATCAATGTCGCCCGCACTTCAGGAGTCAAGCTCAAGCTTCAAGCTTGTCAAGGCCAGCCGCGCCTCCCGCGGACACGATTCATCTCTCAGCACCTCCCGTGCTTCTCAATCCAATCCGCCGCTGTCCACGCCGACGGCGCCCCCGCGCGCTCATGTACGCCACGCTCCCGCCCACCCCGCCTGCTTCCCAAGATTCTCCCCTGCACATTTGTGCTTTCTACACCGCTCTGCATACCCCTCTGCCTGTCCACATGAGCATGAGCAAGAACAAGGTGTCTGCGCTGAAAGCACGCACGCTCATCCTCGTCATGCCTTCACCCGTGATCATTCCACTTCCGACAGCACTGACACCGCCTGACGCGCTGATCTACCTTCTCTATCCGTCGCTCTTAAGCTGAACGCTGGCCTAAGCTGAACGCTGGCCTGCGTCCACTATCACAGGCTCTAGTCTTCAGCTCCCCTCTCCGCCATGCCCGAGCTACAGCTACAGTAAGCAGACAACCATCGCGCATAGATCCGGCGCCGCATGGCGGACCAGTATCCTTGACGCGTTCTATGCCCTTTCCATAACAACGCCAGCGCTCCGCTCCTCGCGCGCCGTCCAGCTTGTTGTTTTACCAATGGTATCGTAGCGGTTATTGTCACCGTAACAAAATTCTATAACCTGCTTTCTCCGCGCATGGATGCCTCCACGCCTACGCTCTCCCATTTCGCTTGCTCTCCGCGTATGGTCCTTAGTTTTGGTCTTCGAGCGTCCTCACAATAAAGAATTTTCATCAGCATCATCTTGCTACTCTGAGTGCGGCGACCTCGAGAACACTGAGCGCATACGGGCGCGCGGCGCCCTGGGCCGTGCATGTCATCTTCCGCGGCGGGGTTCTTCCCTCTGTGAAGCGCCATGCCCGCTTCGCTCGCGGGTATGTCCATGCTTTCAACACCTACGAGCCATAACACATGTTTGGCTCTCCGCATTGAGTCTGCGCTGCGCTGCGTCCTGCGAAGTCACGGAGGCTGCAGTGTGCACGTCATGGATGGGACTAGTCTGCTTTTTCAGTATATATTATCATATGTGAACAAGTTACATCTTATGTCAAAACGCGCTGACAGAAAACGCCGTTCAGTCCATGGATCAAGTGCTCAACTCGATGGAAGCGCGCCGCCGGCGCGCAGCTAAGCGTTAATGAACCTGGGTGGGACAACAACGGTGGCTGTGTTAGCGCGCGGCGTACGCAGAGCGCGGCTCGACATTGCGTGTTCTGTGTGCGTGCGATGTAGGGACCACTCTGCGCGGCTAAAACGGAACCACGCGCTCTTTCGGATGCGGCCGTCACCACCGCGAACGCCGTCGCGGTGAACCACCTGTCCAGCTGCCCCCACTAGCCGATCCGTATGCCTATACATATTATGCAGGACGCATCCGTGGACACCCGTCATCGCGGCCATTCAGCGCTACACGTAGGAGGAACGCGGCTGTGATCTTGCCAGTCAGCATACGTGAATCCGTATATACACCTGTTTTTTTTTGTTTTTGAACGAAAGGCATTTTAAGTGGTGTGCTAATGAAATCCATGCGTACAATGCGTCTGACGCGACGCCTCCTCCGCTTTCCTCGCCACGATTTAGGGATCCCCACATTTTCAGCTCACCGATTTCACCGATCAAGCCGCCCCACTTTATACTGTGAAATCCGTGTCCATGTGTAACTATTCACTTTCCACAGCGCTCGGTATTATCTCATTTGTGGTCACGCTTAGCAGCTCATTCATTTAACGATAAGGTCTGTGAGCTGTCCACTTTCACGCTGGTGTGAGCTTCTCGATACTCTCGCTATGGCGTCGCGTAGTCGGCGCGCGCATATGTGCGTATATGTACTACGACTTATGCTCTCGCCCCTGTCCTCCCTCGAGATCGTCACCGTGCTCACCTAACGTATTTCTAGACTTTTGTACCACCGGCGGGCGCCCGCTTCGCGCGCATATACGAACACGGATTCGCGCAATGTATATGGCATTATGAAGGCGAGTGGAGAAACTCCCGTTAACCAGGCGGCTGTAGCGGTGAATTGTCTTGAGCGTCCGTACATTGATAGTTGACTCGATAGTCATTTAAAAATGATATAACTGAACTGTGCGCGTGATCCTTCATCCTCGCCCGAGTTCATGGCTGAGCCCGTACTCATATTCCTAGTCTTGTATACCGCCACCTGCTGAGTGCATATGGAGGCATGAATTACCGTAACGCAGATTTTAGGACAAGAACATCTGAATAGCTGATATGCGGGACGTGTGACTGGCACCATGGTAAATATATGCTTTTAATTAGCTTGCGCTGCGTAGAAAGCGCGTATAATCTAGAAATTTTGAAGCAGCTCAATAAGGGAATTCTTTGAATTCTGATGCCAGTACTCACTACTGCTGAGATATTGCCATTGGGGTCCTCTGGCCGTTCGCCAGGTGGATCCAGGATTCAAATATTGGATACAGGGGGCCCACGAAACAGAGTCATTTCCGATGGCAATACCTCAAAGTTCTTCGGGCACTCATATCACTTCATGCGGTCGGCAAGATAAGCAAATTTACTATGCAGGGGATGATAATTTGTCGGGGTCAAATGTCTCGAGCTGCAATTGTGCATAAAGTCTGCTCGCCAGCGGTGCAGCGAGTATCCATGAAGCGAACGAAACGGTGCCAGCATATACACGGGTGATTATATGCTGCGGTATGGGTGTCGGTGGTCGAGGAGGACATGTACCTGAATTTAATTGAGCACAAACAAAAACGGCGAGGTATCAGACATTGGATGTACTTATTTCGTGTTCATGCCGACAAGGGTGTTTCTTCGAAGGTGATACAGCACATGCCCTTGTGGTCGCTCGTACTGACAATAAAGAATGATAAGCATTATTGCATCGATAAGTTATCAAGGTGAGAGCGCTCTTACCACCTCCTTGAGAATGAATCTCCGTGATAGCAGTGCTAGTTCGGCATGTATGGTTATGAGCGTATTCACCAGTCCGGCCGCGAGAGCACACTGAGAAACACAATTAGATCGGCTGTTGGGGTGAGGAGCAAACACGGCTTTGCTCAAGGGAGTTTCCACCTGATCGGGGCGGAGGGGATGCAGGCAAGCCTCGGCAGCATTGAGTAAAGGCACATACATGCTCACGAAAGCTGATACTAGATACACGGAGGTAAGAATGCCGTCTTAGGGAAAGTCGTATGCGCATGGTGTAGACGTGCTTACATGGATACTTGGCTATCGAGAGGGCGGGATGAGGCTATGGGTGACCATAAATAAACCAGTCGGAGTGGACATGCTGAGGAAAGTGGGTAAAGGGCGGCGGGAGTAAATTCTTGAACATAAAAGAGACGGGCTGCACAGGCAGCGGAGACAGCTCGGACAACGACACCGGACGGGCTTGGTGCGACGAAGTTCAGGTGCCGGGGTTCCGTGGACGTGTGGGGTACCAACATCAAGAAATGGGCGAGGGAGAATCTTGTCTGAGAAAGCTGTATTTTCGCGGGCGGAGGCATCCTTGCGTGGAGGAGTGGGGTCGACGTCGATATGGGTGAGCGATATACAACCAGGCGGAGTGGATGTGCTGGAGGGAGGGAGCGGGGACGCGAGAATGGAAATGGGCGTGCAGAATAAAGGCAGACGGTGTGCGCCGTGGAATGAGATGCTCTTGAGCGGCGAGGAGGTGGGTGGTAAGGCCGGTGAGGGGCAAACTTGGCGGGGCGGCGTCAAAGATGTTCAGGTGTCGGAGTAGAGGTGTGGGTGGAAGATCGGCATAATGAACGCGTAAGTATTGTTACTAGGGGTGATTAGAGGGCCATTGGATGCAAGAGAGGAGAAGACGGAGCGCGGCGCTGAACGGGAGGCTCCTGGATGGTGGGGAGGTGGGTGGTGCGGGCAGCAGAGCATGCCTAGTTGGATGACGTTGATGTACCGGTGTACCCAGGTGGGTGAAAAGTGGCGGGTCGTTACTGTAGACAATGAGGATAATTTAGAGCGACGAAGACAGC
Organism: Hypholoma fasciculare; assembly: GCA_016801325.1. Lineage (NCBI taxonomy): Eukaryota > Fungi > Basidiomycota > Agaricomycetes > Agaricales > Strophariaceae > Hypholoma > Hypholoma fasciculare. The sequence goes on from JAEKIV010000363.1 coordinate 33,038, forward strand.
ACGTACCAGGTTGGTGATGAGGACAGAGAGATGCTTGTCGCTCGACGCTGGCGTGTTTTTCGAGAAGCTGATTCTCACGTCAGGGACGTCGGTCCACGCTTACCCGCATTAGGCCCGCCCGCCTGCCATGCTTGGATGTTCGCCGAATCTCTCAGTCGTCTCACAAGCTGTGAATAGCCTGCACATCCATGTTTAGTCTGCTGTCCTGGTGTGAATGAGATGCAATGCCTCATTCATGAGTACATGCGTGTACGTACACTGTACAGAGATTCGCGCTCTTTACTGGGTTTCCAGAAATTCTTGAGAATCTGAGAAAAACGCATCGCGTCTCAAACTTCCAAAAATACTCCATTCTTGCCTAAAATAGTAATAATCCTGTAAGTTCGTAGCCTTTGGCTGGCCGCACTCAATTCACCTTGGTTTGCCTACCGAACAGCTTGGATATCTGCCCTTTCTATCTGTGCATATTTCACGCTCGCGCCATTTTCATACAATGCCGGAGAGAGCATGAACAGGAGCTCAACGTTGCGTTCAACACCGGCCGCAGACTGCCGGGACGCCGCCGCAACACCGCCGTTCAGCGCTCGCTACAAACAATTGGTGTGTGGTACATACCACTGCTAATTAATGTTTGGAAAAGGCTTTCTTGCCTTGAACGTCTAGAAATTAAATTCTTCGCGCATATAAGTAGGCTGTGGCACGTTCTGAGGCCACTTAGGCAGCGGGGTGCGGCCCGCGCTTCTCGGGAGGTCTCGGATGCCATCGGCAGGCGTTAGTGAGGATCAGGCAAGGTTTTGCATGCATCAGCGTGCAGCTGGTGGTAAGTAACAATGATTGTTGCGGTATCCCGAGCTGTCCGAAGGCTTGCTGAAGGCAGCAGACGGTGTACGCACAAACTTTCCATTTTAGGCAAAATTGGAACAATTTTGAAATGTGAAACCTGCAGACGTTTGACAGATTCTCAACAATTTCCGGAAACCCAGTAAGCGGCCGCCGGCGCTAACGTGTCCCTCATGGCGCGTTTCGACTTCCAATGACTAAGACTGACTAGTTCAATGTTCTTCAAGTCCGCCCGAAGAGAATTCAATCTTTGTCATGGGATATCATTTTTGAAATGGAATTTTAGCTACTGAAAAGATATGTGGATCTAATTTGACCTTGTTATCAACTTCTTCACACCTCAGGTCCTCACAGGCAGCGCACGCTATCAATGCGTGCCCGTCACATTCCTCCTCTTAGCCAAAGTCACAATGAATTTCACAAAAATATTCTGAAGATCACTCAACAGCTCACTCACGGACCATGTACCTAAATTTTATTTCTATCCCAGAATGCTACGCTGGAAAGGCATATCTGTCAGTATATGAATACAGCACGTTAAAGTTTACAACACCATTCACGCATAGCCGCACAAGCGGCCAAGCCCAACGACATCAACCCAACAACCCAATCACCACACTACGCATCTCACATCGAAAATATGTTGAATTCCTGGAATATGTAACTGGTATTCTTCCGCTTCCCGCCCATCATCACATAGAATATTTGCTCCATTCGAATTATCTGCCTGCCAGGACCTCTTGGGAATGTGTAAACAGACTCAAGGTGCGTACACAGCACTTTTCTTGCTTGCCGCACATTCCTTCCCACATCATTTTGATGTACAAATTCTCAAGCACGCCGCTTGCGGACATTGGTGTGCCTAGGTACGCCGCATTTTATCTCAACAACAAAACATGACAGCACTAGCATTTCTATTGCTCAAGTTCCCTCTGACTTATTAATCAGGTCTCCTGATTTCTAGTGGACTAGTACTGTGATGAGACATTTTAACACTGTGGCACATTAATGAATAGGTGCTCTATGTACAGGGCTGCATGAGCAAATTTAATTCAACATTTCTCCACACAGACCTAGAGTACAATACACAAAACCAATGAAAATTAAATAAACAGCATAGTGAAATTTCAATAGTGTAAGTATCACTTCCTTTTGCGATATGGGGTGGAACGGGGTTTGGAGTGTGCCTTTGATGAGCCCCCCCGTGAGCTTCTTGTCACTCTCCGTGGTGTTTCCTCTTGCACAGGAGCCTCAGCCTGCCTGGCTGCTGCTTCCTCATGTTCTATTTGATCCAATATTCCCTGGATATCATGTTTCTTGCTGATCTTGTCTATTTCCTCCAATTGGCCACCCTTATGCAAATGATGCACAACCAAGTTGAGCTGGTGGCAATACAACTCTCCACCATCACCAAAGTCCTAAAAACAGTAAATTGAGCATGAGGCACAGTAAATATATTCTGAAGTGGCACACCATCTTTTGAACAATATCAACATATTTTGCACACAAAACATGAAAATTCCAATATCTGGATGGTTTAAATGTATAAAGTGCATCCCGCAATTGAGGAGTGCATCTGGCCTGACTCAGATAGTGGTAAAGACCCAAAATATCTGCACAAAAATATTATGAGATTGTTTAGGCATGTTAATGAAGGAAGCAACATACCATTTTTCCCCTTGCTCAAATATTTTATTGCAAGCTGCTCACACCAGAGGCCCTTATCAATGTAGTACTGCTGAGAGCGTGATTCATCCAGCAGGAAATCAGGAAGTGAGGCATGTAGAAAGGTGATATAATATGGGTCATATGAAAGGACAGATGTCAAGTCTCCAAGTGCATGGAAGAAGGGAGAGAGTGCCGGCGCTCAACCAACCCAGCCAAAAGGCATCTTTAGAGATGGCCAACCATCTCTAAACCCGG
>JAEKIV010000364.1:0-37069 GCA_016801325.1 Hypholoma fasciculare
GGACTGAGCTTTCTAACGTGCGGGTGCAAAACTCATTTGCGCGGGCAGAAATATCATAGTTGCGGAGTGAAAATGACCTGCGGGGACGCATCATTCACTGGTGCGGCCTCGAAATTGACATGCATGGCTTTAATATCAAGTGTGCGGCAAGAATTTTATCGTTGAAATTTTTCGAAATGTAACATGTACGTGCAGATAATAAATGTGCAAACGGGCACCCATACATGCCTGGTTGTGCGCGAAGAAGCAGCTGCATGATATTTGCATGGTATGATTGTGCGGGACATCCTTGAGGATTCCGTACTGTCCACTGACTCCTTTGCGACTCCGCAAGCCATATGCGGCGTGCCATGTGGGCGTCTCTGTACAGTGCATCACGGCGCGCTGCGCACAGTGCTAAATACCAATTGCGGCTGACTTAGACAGGCTATCTGAAAAAATCAAAGACAGTGAATGAGAGCTGCCAAGACTGTGAAGTCTGAGCTGCCTCGTGCGTGCTTTTATCTGGGCATATCCACGGCCTATGCGCATGCAAATTGACAAAAGGATACAATGCATGTAGGCTGCGGCTACCTGCAGCGTATCAGCAAACTGCGCTTGATAGAAGAACGACACACTGAGGTGCTGCCGTTGCGTGCATGCGTGCGTGCCATGGGGCTGTCTGCGACGTGATCTGACGCCGCAAGCGCAAGCGCGAGGAAGCGGGTAGCGGCAGAGTGTACCTGAGCCAAGGTGCTGCGCATGCGCTACGTCCATGCCTCGCGCATGCTAAGTACTTGCCTTCTCGGACCCCTCGCCGCACCGCCACGCATTGCATCACATCACAGCAGAGCGGAGCGTGTGCAAAGCAGCTGTCCTGGTGTGCGTGCGTGCGTGTGTGCCCCTGGCACAGGTCTCAAGCGGCGCATCGTGCATATATGCACGCATGCACGCGCCTCCCCACTCCCACCCTTGCACCCTGTTCCCGATTCCTCTGCCTGCTTCCTGGCTCAACCTCACTCCTACATCATCCCTCCTAGCTCTGCTCCCAGCCCGTTTCCACACGCACAAGCATTGTGCCGCATTGTGGCTGCTGCCGCCCATGGCCCCGTGTTAGCACTGATGATACTGCAGCCGCGTAGGCACGTGGGTGGCCACGAGTCCTTGTAAACTTCTACGTGCTGTTGGGACACTAAATAATCTGTTAAAATTAGCTGGATCGCGCGGCGCAAGCGCCGTGCGTCTCTGGTGATGATTGAAGAAATATAATAAATAATATAATTTATAAGGTATTTTTCAACGATGTGTGCTTTGAAATGGGACTTGTGCGCTGTTGTTATGGATCTGCGAGGCTCGTTGGGCTTAGCGATGCTACGGTGGTGGTGGTGGTCGACGTTCAATGATCAGTATCTGATCACCGCTAAGATTCCTGATGGCGGAGGGCGCGCCATGGCACGTGAACTTGCCTTCGGTGCAAATCGGTCAAGAATAGGTCGCTCGGTGTAAATCGGTCTTGGGTCTCCGGATGGGTCCGGGCCGGACCTCCCTGGGAATGGCGAAGCTAGTTTGTTGATGCCACTCAACTTTATGTAATTCACACGATCACATTTTAGCTTTAGACTTTTAACTTTATGCACGGCTCACTCCCTTCCCCTCAAATGCACCCTTTCCCAAATGTTTCTCGACACGATATTCGAATATTGTACGCGTTGAGGTCTCTTAATGAACCGGCCCGAGTATCAAACCCAAGAAATCCACGACACCGGCGACCGAAGCATAGGAAGCGCAGTGAGCAGAAATAGCCCGTCCCAACCGATTACGTTGCTCATTATTCCGCCTCCACATCCGCAGCGGGCGTCTATATTACCGTGATCTTATCTATCGTCGTTATTGGGTTTTCTTTTATGGTGGTCTAAGGTGAAGTTTTCATGTTTTTTGCAGTTGCACTATCTGCTCAGTATGGGATCTTCGGTGCCACCCGGTGCCACCCAAGTGCTATATGGGTCGTTCAGTTCCATGAACGGTTTGCGAGCTCTTGTCTCATTACTCTGGGCAATCCGTTTGGCTTCTACGTGGTAGTTTCGGCACGCAGGAAGAAGGCAGAAGGCAGAAGGGGACTTTTTGACTGGCGTACTGGCGTACTGAAGTATGAGTGAGTGCCCTTCGTTGCTTGTGGGCGTTTTACCTGGGTTCTCTGGGGCCAGTCGCCCGAACAAACCTAAACCGACAACAAATATCCTCTCTCATGATTATGCTTCATGCCTCTTGAAACGTTGACAGAGAGTGAGAGCCCCAAATCGTCTCTACGCCTTGATGCGTAGATCTCTGGACTCAGAACTCTCAGTCAATGTTTCTCTCTTAACACTCCATCCAGTATATGTGTCGCTAGCGAACTCGACCTGACAATCCGATGCAAGTATCGGCGTCTTCAAACGGTTGGATTCATCTTCCTTCCTGTCGACGCAGACCCCTGCTTCTGGTTTTAGGTTCTGCGAGCTACGAAACTCGTATCAACCCCTGGGTCTGAATCTCGTATCCTGCAGCGCCGGTATTGCTAGGCTATTGTTATCTGATTATGCAACATTCTCCACGAAGAAGATTTTTTCTAAGTGGTGAGGTTGAGCAGCAGATGCAATCGTTTACTAATACCGAAAGTATTGCAGAGCGAGCTTCTCGTTGAGAAAATCTGGATCAACTGAAGCTCTTTGGGGTCGAAGTGTTGATCTGGAGCTTTCAATGCAGACGTACCCATTCTGAATGGGGCTCCTTTCAACGCTTTAACACTCTGGGGTGTTGCGTTCAATGCCCGTCAGTCAGAAGCAAAGCCCTGTGCTGCTGTATTCCAACTGGATCCTTGAGCGAGATATCAGTCGACAGCCTACCCCTTAGAGTCGAATGAACTCGCCGATGAGATTGAAGCTTTATCTTGACCGACCAGGGCCAAGCTGCCTAACCCGCATATATCTTAGTTAGCGAGAGACGATGTCAAGAAGGGGGATTGTCTACCTGAAGAAGTCCATTCGACGGCACAACATAGGATTTCTTCGCGTCGAATAGAGTCAGTCATCCACGCCGGGCCAAAGACGCCGATTTTTTTGAGAATCCATGTGGGTTTTACAAGTGGCTAGTGGCTGAGTAAAGCAACGTTATCGTTCAGATACTCTTGCGAATGCCCTTAGAGACCTCGCGCTTAGGACTGTGCAGCGGAAACGCGCATATATAGAGAGATTGAAAGAAAGAAGGGGATTTGATTCGAGAGCATATGACGAAGTAAGTCGGATGAAGCCCATCGCTGAGGCCCTTGAATAGAATTGGCAGTATACATATATGCGCTGAAAAAACTGCGGGCAAGCTAGGATATCAAGAGAGTTTTTGAGTCGCAGTCAGGTCACCAATTACGAGGCTCTTGACCGTATTGAATGGAAATCATCAGCACCAGGCATCCTCCTAGATGTATTCTTTGGTCAAAGTCGTATTTCGCCTCAGCACAGGCCGACTTACACGGCATGGAAGATTGTCGACAGGGCAGGGGTATTTGCTCGACGTGTTCAAAACTTTATCTATGATCTTTTTCCTGGGTAAGTGTGACGTTCTTCACTAAAAAAAAAAATTGAATTACTGACGTGCAACTGGGAAAGTTAAGATACGCTGTCGGCCATTCGCGCTAGCAAACGTTCGCGAAGCTGAATGAGTTCCATCTGTCTTTGTCGCGCAGCACCTAGTTCATGACGTGCCAGTTCCAGATTCTACACCCTATAAGTACGAGGGTGGTATTGAGAGCGAAATAATTACACACGGGAGGCAGGCCCTGAAAAGTTTTCAGTTTGGCCCGTTTTTCTTTCAGTTCACGCTGCTTTGTTTGATTCTATTAGTCCTAGTTGGCTATTGTAGATACTTGAGAACCAACCATAAGCGTTTCAAGCGTTTGGAGATATTCTTTCGCCTTTCTAACCATGGATTCTTTTTTGCGCTCCAGAATTGTAGCGGCCTCCGGATACAAAGAGGTAAAGGACCCCGGGGTGAGGACGTCATTCCAACTGTAGCAGGTTTAAGGCGGTGAGTACAGATTGCGCGGAGTACGGAGGGGTTTCTACACACTGAGCGACTAGCTGAGATTCATGTTCTAGGAATGCCATATGTGCCTTCAGTTCGTCCTCTATTACTTCCAGTCTAACCAACGAGCGCGATAGAGCCATATCTCTAGTGACCATGCTGGTTATCGCGGTCGAATAGCTGCTCAGTCAAGACCTCAATCAGTGATTAGAAGAGCTATCGTTACATATGCACTTGCCTGTGAAATGATGCATCCGGTATATCCAGAATGTGCACGACCTGTGTTAAGATGTTCAATGAGTTGGCTAGTCTGTCATCGTCCGCGGCGTAATCGCTCTCGATTGGAGGGATGAATGCGTTTGCTTGAATGTAGGTTAGAAAGAGCTAAATTTTGGATTTGAAAAATAATCTGAATACCTCGCGATTCATCGATGCTCATGGTTTTAAAAGTAAGGAAGACGGCCGGGAGCTGGCTGGGAGAGCACAATACCACAGATCGCGTCGCAAGTTGCCGAAGCCCAACGCGTCGTTGACGCGTACACATGGACAAATAAGATTCGTTGTTTACCCCGAACTTTCATCGTCAATTCATCCGACATTGTCGACTCTCGCCCTTTAATTCTCATTACTCAATCGTCGCCACAACAATGAAAGTCGCCGTGAAGAGATGGAATGCTGTTGCCCAATGGCGTTGGGACACAGGCAATGCTGAGCAGGACGACGATGGTGAGGGTGACGTGTGTGGCATTTGCCGTGTGCCGTATGAAGGATGCTGCCCATCCTGCAAAATGCCTGGAGATGACTGTCCTTTGAGTACGCCTGAAGCACTTTATGCTAATACGCAATGCTCTGACGATACTCTTGCCCTTAGTCTGGGGGGAGTGTACGCATGTCTTCCATATGCACTGTTTGCTCAAATGGATTGGGACGGCGGCTTCAAAGCAGCAATGTCCGATGGATCGCAAAGCTTGGGGTGAGTTCATACCTGAATCTAATCGAAACGATCTTACATGGGAAATTTGTCCCCTAGTCACGGCGGAGCGAAAGATAGGCACGACTGCTTCATAGCCAAGCATCTGCCATTACGTCTGTTGTCGCCCAACGGGTTCAAGGTACGAGTCTCAAAGACAGCTTGGTTCTCTGTACGCTCATCCTAGATCTCTAATTAGAAGACTTGCGACAGAGAGCCTGCGCTTTTAAACCAGTCCACCCAGTATGCATAGAGCCACCCGCGGATGCCGAAATGCGAACCACAGGACTCAAAACACTGACATCAAGCCGTTCTGCCGTGGAATCTGACGTTCCATTCGACCCTTGCCCGAGCTTGCCCCCTCACAACCCCGCGTCGATATGAGCAAGGTTCAGCACCACATGCCTTGCAGTTGATCTCGTTCCAACTCCATTGAGTTGGTCGCTGCGTAGGGTCTCTTCCTCCGCGATTTTTGATCCTCGGCGTAGTAAACGAAGCAGCCGACGGTTTGGAGATATGGGTAAAGGAAATATGGTACTATCTCACTCCTCTGTTCGCATACGTGGCGAACACTCGTAAACGAGAAAGACGTATTAATTGAGGTCAGGTTCTATGTAGGCAAATCCGCAATGTATAATTCTCTGTTCTGGAAGAATTCCCCAAGGCCTGCCGCCTAGGGCAATCCCCATAAACGACGCCGAGGTAACGGGTGGTGCATATTGCGCAACTGGGAGGCTTGACGATGGCACACATGACTCTCCCCTGCACAGGCAAGCAGCGTTAGCGCATTTTGGTATAACAATGTCATGGAAAGAATTTGGTTCGAGGATAACGACAATTTCTCGAAGGAGCGTACGGTCGGTAATAGTCTTATTACTTTACGTGGCCTTTTCGTGCAAATACCCGTTTGAAGATTGTACATGGTCAGGACTCAGGCAGTGTCTTCCTCGTCAATTTGTTCATGAATTTAATTCAACGCAGTGAAATGTCCAGGCCCAGACTACCGCATCAGCAAATGCAATAGATTTATTCTCGCCATTTCTCGCTGATTGTAAACGGTTGTAATTTCGGACCTAACTCAGGCTACGATATACAAAATAATGTACAAAAAATAGTAAGGCTAAAACAATATCGCTCTGAGTGCTAATCTACCAAGTGCTCGGGCTGGATGGATCATGAAATTAGTCGTGACCGAGGAATATCAGCGAGGTTACTCACCCAAAAGTAGCGCCGGGAGGAAGGACGCTTATGGGGGTACCAGCGTTGTCTGCGCCAACAAATGGCACGGTGTTTCTGATGAGATTATTCTATGTAAGAACAGGCGCTGCGGAAAAGTGCTCGAATAAAATGCTTACCCCCACCAGACTAAGATGTTAGTCTCTCCAATCTAGTTATGTCGTGAGTACCTCTGAAGCGGGTTGAGCGTGCCTGGACTGACCGTTCCGTTCTTCGGGAACTGCAAAGCAAAGAAGATCACCAAGATGGACACGGCCAATCCGGCGTCAAGTGCAGCGGCGAGGACGTAGTTGTACTTGGTCCACCACGAGAAGTAACGTCTGTTCAAACGATATCTTTTTAATTTTATTCTGCGGACACGATAACAAAGGGACTGACCTCCTCACGAAGTACTGGAAGAAGAACCCGACGCCACTGTCACAAAATAATTAATATGAGTAGTTTGAAGATGAGCAACGAGACTCACGCCCATGGGACATAGTTAATGGCTGTGGCGGGAGGGATGAGGCCTGTTCCGTTGAAGATGACGGGCAAGCTTTGAGATAAATAATTAAGTCAGTCGTAATGAGGGACCGAATACGACCACGATAACGCACTTAATGTACTTGACGATGCTGTTTGGCCACTTCTTGGCCAAGAGGTACGGAATGACAGGGGCGATAGCACCGACGAGGAAGAAGAACACGAGAGGGCTAGAGTGGAATTAGCATGGAAATTATCAGAATACTTTTTGATGTCGTACTAGTATGTCTTTCCCTTCGAGAATTGGAGACCAGGTCCAATAACACCCCACTAGAATATGAAAATTAGCATTCCTTGTGTATATAGTTGTGGGATGAAAACTAACGATAATACTGGCGGTGCCGAAAACTTCGGTACTTGGGCAGATGAAGCCATCCTTTTGGGTTGGGCTGCACATGTCCCTAAAAAAAGTATGATTTTAGAATTCTGGAATTGGCCAATAAATCGATATTCTTACTCGATGTTTGTGAACATCCACGCCTGAACACCAAGCTGGACAGTTCCTGCAATGACGGTGGCCACGATCTGAGAGCACATATATTAATACAACTTGAACTCAAAATTAGGGTGCTAAATATGCGTACTTGACTCCAGAACATGGGCTTCGGAGGGACTGTAGGGAGTGCCATTGAGATCCTTTGTTGACTTTCAAAAGGAGATAAACGACATACTTTTCATGTAATGTCCAAGCTTGAAGTCAGAAGTGAAAGTCAAAGCCTGGGCCATTGTCTGATTTACATGGGTCGGTTAGTACCTATGCCAACGTGATAGTATCCAGTGAACTTACAATATAACCCCAAGTCTTGAACATCATCATGGCGATGGGACGTCCGGGCAGAGCATAGCCGATAATCAATTCAGTGATAACGCTTTAGTTGTCTATCAGCTCAAATTTAGTAGCTGAGAACTCTGAGACTTACTTTAATCCAACTTGCTGGTTCGTGATAGCCTGGATCATTCCGATGGGAATGACGTAGACAAACGAGATAGCGAGTGCCAAAATAAAGGCCCAGACAGGCATTTGTCTGTAACAGAATGTGAGAAGATGTGATCACATAGATTATTGGGGAATACGCACGTTGGCCAAACTTCGATACTGATAATTCCAATGGCGAACATGCTCAAGAAGATGCACAGGTACCACCATTCCGGGACTTGGGCATACTTCGACATCAGCCTGGCGTGGATATCCGGTTGCTCGTGCAGAGAGCGACGAGCCTGGACCCAGATTTGCTTGCGGAAGTACAGGAATGCATGCATCAGTGTGGCTGCAAAATTATAAGATTGGCGTGCACGGTCGGCGTAAGGTGTTCGTACCAGTAATGGATGCAAAAGAAAGGCTATAAAAGAGACAGACATTTTTTATTTAATGCGGATTCACAGAAATGCAAGCCATAGAGAACTTACCCGTATGAAATGGCGAATGTTGTCCTGCACGAATGATTAAATATCAATAGAGTTTCAACGACATGCGGAGGCATGAATTTTTCTTACGATAAGAAGAGAGGACTATAACTGTGATATGCTTCGAGATCGATGGTTGATTCGGGTGTCAGAATTCTTGTAACGTTATAGGTTTTGAACGTGTTGTCGTAAGATGTGCGTGACGAGATTCTGCAACGAGGGTCAGTGCCGTAGCCTAGGAAGATCGCTGCACTAAATATACTCACGGCATAAACGCAGAGAACCATGTGTTCGTGAACTAATAAAACCCTCAACAAACCAGTTTGAGCAGTTTACTTGCCATACGTACGTAGAGAATAGGTGTCAAGAACCCTATTGAAGGAGTTAGTATTGCGTTCGTGATCCATTCGGAGGAACAGAGAGGAGACGCACAGAAGAAGAAAACAAATCCTCCGAAGATGTTCGCCTCGGCCCACCCTATGGGAATTTGAGTTGAATTCGAAGTAAATAATTCCTGCAAGCGTACATGGAGTAGCAAGAGGGTTTCCGATGTATCTAATTGCATCTTCGTTTGAGTAAATTTTTGACATACACCACGATAAGAACGTACGTGATTTGACTCCAATCAAAGGTAATAACGGACATTCCCTGTAATAAATATGGTCAATCTTTTCAATATCTCATGAGCGAAGACGTAGAATTTACCAATCCGTGGACGTATCTAAGGATTTAAAACAGGGAATTGTTAGCTACACGCCTGAGCATCTAGGTCAACAAGATGTCATACCCAAAGAGCTGCGAGACAGCTATAATCAAAGATAGTTAGAGATTATCCTCATAAAAATAGAGTCAAAACATCTTACTTGTGTTCTCTGGCGCGATCCATGTTACCCAAGAGAAGTAGGAGAGTGCTTGGACTACCGAAAAAGGTAAGGCCAGAATCGTCTAAAAATAAACCGTGTACTAACAGATATAACCCGGGAAGAAGTCTGAAAATAGATGCATGAATCAGTCGCCGCATAGGAATCGAGGTTGGAGAGAGCGTTCATTTTACTCACACCAGAAGAAGGACGCAGAGAACCAATACACGAAGAACCTCTCACGACTGAGGCCTCCGCGAGTTCCAATTCCGGCGTATTGCTGGGAGTGCAACGTATTGAAAAGGGCGCAGTTGACCAGGTTGGCGGGCCAAATCATAGAAGGTGGCGCCACCAGGAATCGCCGTGCGACTCCACCGATAGAGAATCCGATAAGCTGTGTCGACATTACTACAAACCATTGGTCTATGAAACAAGCGAATAGCTGCGTTAGATCGGTTGAACTGGAATCACTGGACGCTGCAGACGTACAGCTGAAGTTGTAGCGCTGATTGTAATACACCCTTTGTACAGCAATGATGTCCGTGGCATATGCCGAGCCTGCACCCACAGTAGCCTACAATAGAGTTAGGTCATGTCGGAGCTCCAAGGAGATTGAAATATATAGCTAACCATGATCTATAATAATAGCATTGGTCAATGTGGTCAGCGGGGATACCAGGGAGTATGCGCGTACAGTAATGAGCACATGCTCCTTAACAGTGAACGGACCAGGATTGATTTTGACACCGAATATTGTGACGTTGGGAAGCCAGGCCGCGGCAGCCCGACCCATAGGGAAAGACAGCAACTGAGCCACAATTCCGCCGATGCTGACTGAAGGGAATCGGAAGAAGAAGAACTGATTGAGACCGGGAATGACGATGGCCCATGCCAACCCGATGGCCCAAGTACGGAAGGTCGTGACGGGCATGTCGAAGTCATCGGTGTTAGCTACCGCAGAACGCACTTCTGGGTAAGGACTCTCGTCGTCAAATCCAACAAAATGCTCTTTGTCCAGATTAGGGTCGTCGAACGCTGCACCAGTAATTTCCTGTCGATGACTTAAGCTCACATGTCTCGAGCTCCTTAAAAATATTTACTTACCGCAATGTGCGCATCTGAAGCGCACAAGCAATGAGCTATGTCGACTCGAAGGATATTGTTGGCACCTACCGTCGTAGTCGACTATGGCATTCTCCTCGCTGGCCTTCTCCATGTCGTGGACATCCTTGATATCCTCGCCCGGTGTATACTGGGGAACTTCGGCAACATCAGCCATGGTGGGGACGTGGCGGGTGGACGAAGGAATAAAATTGCCAGTGAGGTATCTTATATCTACTACAGCTAATTACTCATGCCACTGGTGCTCATGTGGAACTAATTCCACGATAAGAAGTTGAAATGCACATGCTCCAGCTGCCAGTTGCGGAATTCAGAGCCTTATTTTTGGAAAACTATTTTAATGTAAGAGATCAATCAGCTCCAAGCGGAAGGCGTCCAGGCGTACAGAGATCTGTGAGACGGCTGGTTATCTCTTCGCCCCTCGTCCTTATGCATCCGTGTCCATTCCAGACACATTATTCCTACGGCGATCTTCTCATAGGCTGTAGAATCTATATTTAAACCGTTCCTCATTCACCCAATAAAATCGGACCTGTTGCTCACGAGACGAGCTCTCCTGAACATATAGTCCCTGTTGGCATTGAATGAAGTGTTTCAAACGACGCTGCACTGTAGGATAAGAGCAAATTCTGATCAAGAAAAGGTTTTTATCCAGCAGATCCAGCTCTCAATACGGTATATATTTGCCTCGCACAGACATATGCCCGGAAGCGCCAAGATATTCCAGCGCTCAAAGACGTGAGACATACCTTAAAATATTTAACTGCCAGCCAAATGAGTTTATGTCACGACCGTGGACATGGTGTAGCTTGGCAGAGACGATTGTAGCTTTGCAAATATTCCAAAGTGAGTCCGGTTTTCAAAACTGTGCGATTTCTTGTTCATGAAAGAAGCTGTGCCACCGGCTCTCCGAAGTGAAAACATGATGCTATAAATAGCAGGTCAAACGACATTCCGCAGCCTTATTATGAGCATGTGGGCACAATTAACTGCGTTCACCATGTGGAGAGCATTATCTACGAGTCAGGGTCATTATTCAATCTAAAGGTACAAATCTATTTTTAGAGTTGCAATCCTTGCAACATATGTCATACCAATTTTGGTATAAATGTGGTGTAGATATCATATTCAACGGTAGCAGGATTGGAGTTAATTGGGATTTAACCCTCTGATGTAGTTTCGAGTGTTGGACGCCAGTGCCCCATCGGTCTACCCGCCCGCAAGATATCCGAGATAGTGAGAAAAATATAGAGGTGACTCGTGCGTGTGGGAGCATACAAGTTCCCGCAGTACGGTTGGGCACAGGCATAATGGAAATCCTGGATTCGGTTTTCGACGGTAATTCAAGAACTCCATGCCTGAAATTGGTAGTTAAGAGCTAGGTAGCGAAATAACCACAATTATATGTATCAGTGAGACGGTATTTTCAGCAGAAGATGAACCAGTACACATTCGGAGTTACGGGAGGCTAGATATTATGACTTCTTTCCGGACAGACATGAACCTGACTCGGAAGTGCATACCATAACAGATATGCCGATCTCAAATGGACCGTCGAGCTGTCAATCACTTTCTAACAGAACGAGAAAATCCAGAACGTCCTTGTGGATCAAGTAATCTTCCCGTGCCATTGACACGATATGTTCTTGAGCGCTTCTTCGAAAACGGTGGTGATCTGCTTGGGATTCAAAAATTGCTTATTTATAATAGGCATACCAATATTTATATCCTGAGGAGAGCTTGAGAGCGAGGTCTAGTGAGTAGTAGACGCGGAGGCCTGACTTTGCAGACGCTGTTTTGCCGAAAATGTGCCGGAAGACCTTCCATGTTCGGCACAATTCGGCGAACAGAAATATCCGACGCCGAAAGTCGGAGGAATACAACTTGCCTCCTCAACGTCACGATAGCACTATTCGACCTTGGTTCGACCACCCCGGGATGTTCTTCAGACGTCTTGCACCTACTCTCGGAAAAGTCTGCCAGGCTTGGTCTCGTCGACGTCTGGTAGCCTTACTCGCAGGCTTGTTGGTCATATCGAATGCTGCTTTGCATGTGATGAAGCATCTTCGACCTGAAACTGGTACAAAAATATCCTCTCACATTCTCATGCACTCGAGCGAATTACTTGTTATTTCTCTCCCGAATCGCCAGGATCGCCGACGCGATATGGAAACGCTGCGAATGTCACTTGGACTGCGATGGGGCTACGTTGACGCATTGTCATCGGATAGCCCTCTGGTTTCAATCATCCTGGGATGGGTTGCAGCAGGACGTTCTTCAGCGCCACCCGCCTTGGAGGGTGTCAACGCTTCTAACTTTTCTTGGCCTGATGATCTGGAAGCAATCGCGACCTCGTCTGAGGATATTAGTCTTTGGGTCGACGGCAATAGCCCTTGGGACTTGGTGGCCTCCGGCTTCCCACTGTCCAGGCCCTATCCACCTATCGTCTGCGCGACGAAGGATTACACGATCGCTACTGGTCTTCTCCCGGAGCATATGATTCTCACACCCGCTCGAGTAGCGTGCTGGCATTCGCATCTGGCTGTCATTCAAAAGCTTGCCAACAATTTCAGACCGCATGGTTCTGGGGCAGCGATGATATTTGAAGACGATGTCGATATGGAGAAGGATATCGATCAGCAGACTCACGCTCTGTGGCGCACTTTACCCGCCGACTGGGACATAGTATTCTTAGGTGAGAGGTGTACTACCCCGAATACAGGGGGAACTAAGCACCATCCAGGGTATTGCTGGTCGGACGAAAGGCGCGGTATTCCTTTGGCATCGCCTGTTGTGTCAGCTACTGAATTCCCGCCGCCGTCGCATTCTCGGCTCTATGCTTCTACGAATCCTAAATGCACACATGCATATGCTCTCTCTAGAATTGGCGCGCGTCGGCTTCTTCTGCATCTGCGCCATCCACCATTTGCATACTCTCGAGCTATAGACCAAGCGCTAGCCTGGCTCGTAGAAAGCGGCCGACTCAAAAGCTTCTCCGCGGTACCCAGCTTGGTAGTACAGCGCAAGATTTCCAAAAGCGACGTATTCTCCGGGAATGGAACTGGGAGCAAATGGAAGGAAACTCTCAGCGAAGGAGTCCTGGATTGCTTGCAAAAATAGAAAAATCCGTCCTCTGTAACTTGACATTCACACATCATCAGTGCCAATGCGGGCGACAGCTGCGGAGGGTTCTTATCTGTGTCTTCTACTTGGCGATATCCCTCGGTGTTATTATCCCGATGCAAAGGAGAAACTTTCTATCTTCGAACGGCGTATGTCTAGTTCGGGGGACAATCGGTGCCATCTTTGATACTGCTTTTTTTGAATATCAAAACACTGGATGTCCATACTAAAAGCGCGAGGTTATCGTCGCACACGACAGAAAACTATATCTTGGCTCTATCATTTCCCCCTTGGTCTTGAAAGCTTGCTATCAGTTCATGTTTCATTTGAAACAGACGTAGGTCACCTCGGTGCATCCTTCAGCATCACATTGACGGATCTCTATACGTCAAATTCTCAATTAATTGGAGCTTCCGATATGTGTGGATATATGCGCAAAAGAAGCGGCAACATTTGCGCTGGGAAGCATTTTCTGTACTCTTTGATGACGTACCTCGGGAAATGATTCGGCCATTCTCATGTCCCAATAGCATTAGAGATGGCGCTTGCCGTTAAGAGAAGATTCGTTCTCGATATCTCAGCATCTGCAGTCAGCCATTCATGTGATATGAAAGGCGGCAAAGTGGGCGCCGCCCTAAACGGTGTGCCTTTTCTCCCCCAACAGTAGCGCAAAGGGCTCCGAGTGGGGAAACAAATACCCGTCTCCAGAGCATTGAAGAGCAACTACTGGTATTCGTCGT
The DNA here is from genome assembly GCA_016801325.1 of Hypholoma fasciculare. NCBI lineage: Eukaryota > Fungi > Basidiomycota > Agaricomycetes > Agaricales > Strophariaceae > Hypholoma > Hypholoma fasciculare. The sequence continues at coordinate 14,010 of JAEKIV010000364.1, forward strand.
TTGTAGTACACGTACTACAAAGAAAAATTTGGCTAACCCTAGACGTCATACCTTTATTTTTCAATATATCTGCTGTCTAATATCTGAAAGGACTGCACAGGCGCGAGTCAGTCTTCGTTCAAGCAGACTGTAGCTACAAATCAAGTGCCCTCGGAGGCGGCGGCGGCGGTTGATGACACTGATATATTTCGCTTACAAGTTTTGGGCAAGCTTGAGTTTCTGAATTAGTTCAATCCACATTCCACTTTCTCGTGAGTTGAGCTTACACACTGATGCCAGCAAAGTGATCATACAACATAATTGGAGATGTTGAGTGCAGTGTATCAGTATGTCTTGATATACCACTATGCATGCAACATCATTGACGGAGACGAGGACCTTTTCATTGTAGACAATTCTCAAAGTAATGATTTACTTTCCCAAGTGTATAAACGGAACCCAGCGACGGAACTCGACGCCGCTCTCTCTCAACCTCTGAACAGCTGCATCAAGGGCAAAAGTAGACCTTCTGAGATTAGGTCGAGAAGAGGGATTTCCGTCAGGACCTCGGAAAAGCTCTCTGTAAAATGATTCGCTGATTATGGGTCCATCATAATCCATCATTTTCCTGTTTACATATCATCGGCGTTGAGTTGTAGTCAGTTCGCGAAACAAATCTGTGATATGCTTACCACATTGTAGCAACAACACTGCGAAATCCAGAGAAGAGGAGACTTTCACCTAAACTCAGTGCCTCGTCTGGGAGTTTTAAATCGCCCATTGCCGTTTCGCAAGCGCAGAGCATAGCCAGAGACCCATTTGGGAGCGGATGTTTCATGATCTCCTCAATAGTGAGCTTTTCTTTTATATATATGACGTCTCCATTTTTCATTTGCTTTTCTTCTCCTATCGCAAGCGCGCTCTTGAGAGGTGCTGTAGGATGTTGCTCTCCATGACATGCGAAATGAACAATGGAAGCAGTCGATAGATTTGAAACGACATCTTTGACTCGGGCTGGAGTGTTAGAATTGGGTATTCCGAGTTTAAGTATGCTGGCTTGCGGCACTTGTTCTTCAATGAGTCGTATTTCCTTTTCTACAGAAGTTAAGTTGTTATGGGAAACAACCAACATTTTGAGCGGGGTAGAGGCATCGGGGCCGTCCTGCAGTCCCAGCGCTTCAATTGTAGGAATATAAGACGAGATTATGTATTCCGATGCGCGTTCTTCTGGTACACCATCGAGGTAACAGCCTGCAGCATGTATCGGAAGAAAGGCAAAAAGACCTGTTGTACACCACCTTATTTTTGTCCTCTCAGTTGATTTCTAGCGAGTAATTTATGAGCACTTTGTAATAATATTCACAAACGTAACCGACCTTTAGGCCAAGGCGCTTGAGAACGGGTTGAACAGCATACACCCATAGGCAGGTAAGAATACTCCGAAAAACAGAATCCGAGGATACAGTGGACGATGGTTCCCGGGCCGCTCGTTTCCCTTTAAGCCGCCGGTCATTTATTATATCATGTAATTCTGCGGCTTCTGTCATAAACTTGTCCAACTCTGATGATGACCGTGATATGTAGGACTCTGCTGCAGCCAACCGAAGCCAGCTAACGAATGAACTCAATGTCTCCGTGTCGAATTTCGCAATGGAAATGTGAAATACGCTCTCAGCCATAACTATAATGCAATGACTTTCATTGTCATTTGGTATAAGGAAGACAATTGTGCCGTCCATTGCAGCTTTCTGCAGCGCTTTCAAAGACTTTGGCCTCATAAAGTCTTCGAAGTCAGTGATTTTCCGGATTTGGCCAAGGGTTTCCTCCAATTCCTCGTTGAGGCGTGATAACCTGGCCGTTTCTTTGTCTAGTGCCAGGTTCTGACTAACGTCGAAAGGGTCATTCACTTTATTCCTATGCGACCCGTGCTCCAGCTCACTCGACAAGATGTGTAACTTCTTTGCGAGAGCTGGATTTTTTCCCTGGAGTAGGTTCAAAGGCAAGCGAAGTCGCTTAACTTGTCCCCAAAAGACTGCCCTGCCATTTTCCAAGTATTCAACCGCTTTCCCGGGAAGTCCGTGCTTGAGGGCACATTTAGCAGCTCTACGAGCGATGCCATCAATTATGCTATTTGTCAAGACTTCCTGGCGCGAGTGTATATCAAGGTTATATGACACTATTTGCGGTAAAAGCTGTAATGCAATACTGTAGGCTTCAATTGATGATGAATGGTTAAAGGCATCTGATGTGAAAGCCCATAGATCTGCAATTTCAAAGCGGAAGGAGGGAGAAATGGATGGAGACTTCAGACAGCCACGGAATGCATTGATTGCATCTTCGATGTAAGTTTTCTCGTTGAATGAAGAGTATGCCAGAGTGAGGGTAATTCCTAATTGACGTAGACAAGTAGCGTGTTGGGGATAATCCGTGGGAAGAAGCGAGACGGCTCTTTTGGCCAACATAATTGACTCCTCTAGGTCTTCACGGTTTGACTTAATTTCCCATTTATTGCATAGTATGCAGGAGAGATTAATTAGGAGAAGAGGTTGGTGGAGATGGACTTTTCCCTTTTCAATTGATCCAAATTCTCCGACGGCTTGTCTTCCATATTCAGTGGCATTGTTTATGTCGCTTCCCCCTTGGTTTTGCCTTTGGCCGGCTCGCAACATAAGACGTGTGGAGAGTCTCATAAGCACCCAGGGTCGTCTGCTATGAGTTGGTGATGTCATCTCAAGAGCCTTTTCGGCCAGCATAACAGCCTCGTCAATGTAGCTTTGGTGATTTGGATCTCCAATTCTGAATCGAGTGCTAAGCAGCATTGAAAGATTCTCAATCAAGGACAAATGAGGGGAATTACCAGGGTGGACAACTAGTTTTTGAGCTTCCCTACTGAACAGAATAGCTTCATCAAGGTATTCCGGTTGATTGGTATGGTGGAATCGGAGGAACAGAACACTTGCAAGATTGCATAGAGATTGAAGTCGACCGCGATGTGAAGGCGGCGTAAGCATCAATGCCTCTCTTATAATGACTGTTGCGTTGTCCAAATCACTCTGCTGGCCGGTTATGTACTCATATCGCTTGACAATTGCACTACCCAGAGTATTGAGGAGTATGTGTTGACCAGTGGAGTCTTTGGGCATGAGCTTCCGAGCTCGCCCTTGCAGTCGAATTACTTCATTGAGGTCACTGTCATTTCCATCTTGCTCAAACTGTGCCAGAAGGATCTGTCCCAGCTCTACCAGGTATTCCCAACGAAGTGGATGAGCTGGAGGCGTAGCATCAAGGCACTCTCTCATCAAATAAACAGCTTCGAGAAGGTCTCCCTTCTCACTGTCTTCGTAAAATCGATCCAAAAGGACACGTGCAAGGAGCTTAAGCTGCGCGGGACGTTCAGGATTGGATTTTGGTACAAGGTCAAGAGCCAACTTCGCCCAAAATATTGCCCCGTCGAGGTCGTTTCGTTGGTTCAGTTCTCCAAAGCGGAAAGATAGCAAAGAACCCAGGTGCAACAAGGAGCTGCAATAAAAGCTGGTGCCGACAATGCTTTTTGCCACTGTACCCCGACGATGTCGGATTTCTTTGTTCAGCAGATTGATATCTCCCGAATCAAGGGCGTGATTGTACGCAGTGTCTGTTATAAATGAGATCGGGTCGGATAATGGCACAGTTGGCGCTTTCAGCTCTCGTTCCATGCTTTCAACGTGTACCAGCACCTCGCGAAATTCAACCATGTCTCCCAACAGGTCGGCATGGGTTATCAGCATAATAAACAGTCGGAAGAAGATGTGGTGGCGGATGTAGAAGGTGTGTTGCGCCACGGGGTGAAGCCGGGCTGCTCGGAGACATGTTATTGCATTTTCGAGGTCGCTTATGTGATGGGCATGATAAAACCGGGTAAAGAGTGTGTCTGCAAGGTGGAGCATAATTATCACACGGAGAGGATGCGACTCGCTTGTACCGATAGCGAGCGAGGAGAAAATAAAAACTATGGTGTTCAAAGTGCTGAGGGACAGCGAATCATAAAAATTTGCCTGGCTAGCTTTTGCCGATGCTGATATAATGTCAATTCTAATCTCTGCTTCTTGAAGGATGTATGAAGGAGAGGGAAGAGAGACTGCAGTGTTCGTTGACCTAAAAATTAGGCGGGCACCCTTGGCGCATTGGACAAGGAACTGGTAGCATCTTTTAGTTGCCGACTTGAATTTCGCGCAAAGCGAGTGAGATATCTCTCCAGATGTTTTTGTTGTCTGTTTATTTCCATCAGATTATTTATAATTGTAAGACAAGGGTGCTTACAGTGCGAGTATTATAATTTTTGCCAGCACACAAAAGCTGCATTGCCTCCATGCAGATTTTGGCGTCGCCCGTATGCATATACTTGATACCAAGTGTAAACCCCAGATCTCGTAATGCGTCAGAGTGGAGTGGATGAGTCTCTGGGCGCTGCCGGAGTACTTCACGGAACATGCGTGACGTAGTGTCAAGTGCTCTCAGCGGTAGCTCAAGTTTGCATGTTGCCAACAATGAACCGGCAAAGATGACACGCTCAGACAAAGCTTCATCATCTAATTCCTCTTCCTGAAGCTGTTGTTGTTAAGGCTGTGACTGTTGGTAGGCAAGAGTGCACAATACTACTGACCTGTACAACGAAATCTCTTTCTTCGATTTCAATCCCATCGTTAGTACGAGAAGCAAAATTGGTATCCAACTTCTAGCCGGCGTAGATTGTTGTAATTACCTGGATATCACACAAAAAGTTGATATAGGACATACCTGAGGTAAGCCCAACTCTTGTTGCTTGGAATTAGTGCCACGAAGTGGTTCCGTTACGCAGGTGGTATCATTTGAGAAATATGGTTCCGACATTGCACGGGCGGATTGATCCGATGCACCAACTGAGACCTGCTTCAGGTTATTAGATTTATACCACATAAATGTCATAAATGCTTGTACATTATTCGTGTTAGATCTATCTTGAGTTGTATTGCCACTGTTGCTTCCTGGGACCTATTTCATTTCCAGAGATCGGTTTCAATATGTCGTCTACCTGTCAATGATAAAAACTGACCGAGGCCCCATCTGCCACTTCTTGAGCACGCTGTAGAAAGTTGGCCACCTCTTCATCGTAATTCAAGTGAGCTCGCTCAAACATCATGATATTGTATAGACCATCAACCGTGTAATCGAGAGGACGAGCAACGTCGCGTTTTGGACGACTGCTGATTATCTTCTCTAAACATGAGGTAGCGTCCGATAGGTCTGATAGGTCTGATGGGTTTTCGGAAAGGTGGAAACGCGCGTATTGTGCTTTCGCAAGAGTAAACAGCGCTATCGACCGGATTTCGACCGCTTCGACCCCATACGCCTGTAGTACCTCAAGAGAGGGCTTCAGAAGGCTTATCACTTCATTTATGACGGCAGTGGGCGGCGATCTGTGGAAATCCGCGAGCATTCGACGTGCCGATTGCAAATCATTTTGTGCGGTTGCGCTCAGCTCTTCCATGATCGGAATCATCTGTACAACATAGCCGACGCTTGAGCTTTAGAATTCCTACCATAGCCATGAGTATTCCTCACGTTGGTTCTCTCGTCGCGGTAGTGTTTTATGTTGCTCATTTGTGCTTGCAGAAATTGAAAAAACTCGATAAAGTCGTCAATTTTGCCTGCGTATATGAATCGTACCCCCAATGCATTTGCTAACCCGTCGTACGCATCGTATCGGAGAGCCTGCCAGATCGGAGTCTCGTCGTATACCTTGCGGAAAAGGTCCACGATTGTGTTGAGGTTGGGCAGTGGTAGGTCGGATATGCATTTCGCCATTTGTGAAATTGCCAATGTAATGTTCTTAACAGCCGTTTCCGCCTCGACCTCACTCTGTGTCGAGATTCCTGCCTGTTGATGTGTCCTCTGCCATCAGTTCAAGTCGTAAACAGGACGCTGGATGTTGCTCCTTACACTCGTAGAAATCGTACCCTCAACTTCTACTACAGGGTCAGCATTAGAACGCTCATTGGCGGGCTGGCAGATCATTGTCTGAATTATGAATTACTGTTAGAAGGAAACAGCTCAGACAGGCTCAGACGCACTACTTCAAGTTGCTGTGTAACTGGGCTCAACTGTTCGTCGTTTTCTGTTCGTTCACTTGGAAGCTGCTAAGTATGCTGGCATTAACTGAGAGATCATTTAGGAGCCACTAGAGCCTACATGGGTATCAGTAATTGAAGGTGCTGCGTCATTCTGAAGAAAAGAATCAGAGCCACGGCCAGATGTCATGGTGCAAGGTTGGCGATCAGTACTCGATCAGTTTTGGCGCACCGCTGGAGCCCTCGGAAAGTGCCGAGCGCCCGCAACACGTTGGCACATCACTGCTCTTCCATTTCTCTTACACAGATACGGACTTGATTTATGTATTTCTCGATCATTGCCTCACTTCTGCTGGTTCAGCTCTCAGCTGCTCAGTTCGACTTCTTTGGAAACATGTTCGCGCAGCAGCAACAGCAACAGCAGCAGCGACAGCAAAATTCGGGCGCCTCCCAGTGGGAAACGCACTCTGCAAGTGGTACGATTGATTCGTTCAAATTGTATACGTGTTTCTGACTTTGACCTAGTTCCATGCGCGGAATATCTCTGTCCGGGAACGCTGACGTGTGTGGCGAGGCCCAGCGACTGCCCCTGTCCGAGCCCAGAGGACATCAAGTGTATCATTCCTGACGGAGAGGATGCTGACGATGCCACAGTCATCTGCACACGGGGGCAGCAGGAGTGTACATCGGTCATGAAACTGATGCGGAAGGTGTAACAAACACACATACCCTCAACCACGCCTTTACCTACTAGACCACCACGCCCTCCAAAAAGTCCATAACCACCTTGAAGTACCTGCTCCCATAGATCAGCAACTGCATACCCAATATAGACCGACCTACTTCTCTGGCTCCTCGAATTGCCCGAGATGCGTGCTATTTTGCAGCTCGACCCATTTGATGCGCGGAACCTTCAGGAAGAATGGGCGCACGGAGGCCTCCTGGACCTCGTCGAGCGGAGACGAGATAAGCAGCGTCGGGCACGCGATACGGTCGATGATTCCAGTAATGTCCCACTCCTTGAGGATCCCCGTTGTCGTGAATTCAGACGGTCCGAGCCTGCAAGCGCACACGCGGGTCAGCCTTTGCGCGCCTAGTGTCTATGTACCGCATGCGCGACCTACATCGTGTGGTACACCGTCGGGTCCTTCGCGAACTCGGCGAACGACTGGTTCAGCTCTTCCGGCCACGGGTCAACCGTGCATGTATGCTTCTTGTAGAACTGCATCGCCGCGTCCTGGTACTCCTGCGCGTCGGTCGTGCCCTCCGCCTCGTGCTTGCGGATGAGCGCGACGAACTCGGGCGGGAACTTGGCAAGCAGGTCATCCATGCCCGTGATCATGAGTGCGACCGACGCGGGCGAGTTCGAGATGATAAGCCGCTTGAGCCCCGGCGGCGTGCGTGATGCAGCGTACTCCGCCGCGAGCATGCCTGGCGACATGATAAGTATGAGCAGCGGCCTGCGGATAAGTAAGCAACAAAGCGCACGCACCGCCCCACGACTGGCCGATAAGATCAAAATCGTCCTGTATCCCGAGCGTCGCAGTCAGGTTGTCGAGCTCGTCCATAAAAAGCTTGGTCGTCCAGAACTCCTTTGGCGCATCGGGGCGGTGCGAGGACGCGCCGTTGCCGATCTGGTCATAGAAAACGACTGGGATGCTAGAATCTAGTATAAGCGTGAGCTCCACCTATGCGCGCAGGGGACCGACGTGCCCGGCTTGGTGGTAGAGAATTTGATTTGGACTGCCACAAAAAACACATCAATTTACTATGGCGTTCAGGGAAACCAGACCTTGCGCACAGCATGTAGTGGTGGGACATCCCAGGACCACCATGAAGCGCGACAATGGGCCGCTTCGCGCTCGCCTTCAGATCGCCAAAGATCTTATACCATGTGTAATAAGTCTCTCCGCCGACTATGAAAGGAATCTTTCCCTCTGTGGTCATTGCCGAATACAAACTCTACCTGCTTGGGGAACGGATAGGATGGGGTACCACGGAGTTTCTATCAGTGGTCAAACGCCAGATAGTGAACGTAAGTAGGATGGGATGATTGATGTTCATGCACATGCACTATCACCAGCTATATATACCCGCGACCTTCACACACGATGCTATAATCAAAACTGCAGCACATGGTCATGAACAAGTGTCAAGGAGGGCCCACTCGTGCGCTCATTCATTGAAACAGCCTTAGAATTCTTAGAAAATCGAGTACGCATCTATCCCAGCCCTATTTGGGAACCGTGGAACACTCAGCACAAGGTCAGCGCAGTTTTCGCAGCCGCGGATAAATAAAAGCAGCATCTTGTGACTGGTGATTTGTAAAATGCGCCATGTTCTTCAGTGCTGAGCCTACTGGCACTCGGAGTCAGCGACATAGTCAATTTCTTCTCCGTATTGGAATTCCCCATATTCATTGATCAAGTCTTTTCTCTTCTGATTTTGAGTCTGGAACAAGGTCGGTGCGATGAACAACCAGATGGAAAAAGGCGTGAGATACGTGTAAAACACACCTTCCTGAGAGAGTTACTTTCAATGGTATTCATTGTAACGAAATGATACACATAAACCGGCTTCGTCTGGCCGATGCGATGAGCGCGCGATATAGCTTGATCCTGAATAGGCAAAGAGCAAAAAAGCTGAATACAACGCCGATCTTCGCAGTTTTGAGAAACTCACGTCGCGGTAAGGGTTCCACCACGGCTCGAGAAGCATCACGATGTTGCATGCAACGATGTGCAACCCTGAAGTATTAGGTGTATTGAGTGATATACTTTATAGTAAACGAATAGAGACGACTCACCCAGCGCGCCTGCTTGGATCGACATAATCAACACTCGACACTTGTCGTCATTTGCTATTTTCCTCAAAGACGCCTCGCGGAGGCTGTCCGACATGCCACCCGTATCTTGAACAAAAAAAGGCGTTCAATCACTGCCGAAGCACGAGGGTGAATATGCGTACATTTAGTATAGCCAATGTTTTTGCTTTTGAGCGCGTGCTCCAAAGATGGTATGAGAGCCGTAAAATTGACCTGGAAACGTGTAAGGATTGTATTGAATCGTTTCTGTATTTCACCCACAAATATGATAGCTTTGTCGTCCTTCGGGTGCTTCGCCAGAGTCTCCAGCATTTTCTTGAGTTTCGAGGTCATAAATTGTTCGTTTAACAATTCCTCAAATTGACTCGAAATCTCCAAAGCGTCCATAGTGGGAGGCCTGGAGGATGAGTGAATATTTTTTTGAAGTTAATTTGCACGTAGCAATTGGCCTACCGTAACGGTACAGTCGATTCACTACCTTTCTTCCGAGTTGTGCGTTTGGCTATGGTCGTTGCATTGGACTGAGGGTTCAGGAACTCTTTCAGCAAACAAGGATGGGCACAGGCTAGATATCATTTAACATCGAGTTCATAAAAATCATTCTACATGGCTTACCTTGCCGAAGACGCGTTGTCTTCGCCAGCGGTTGTAGCCTCATACTATCAATGGTTTCATAGAACTGCGTCTCCAGTTTGCTCATCCCTATTTTCACATTGACATCTTTTCGAGTCGTTAAATTCAGAATAGGCTGTTGAGTAATTGGGTCAATTGGGTCGCGAAAGATGCAGAAGTTTTTCTTCAGAGTCTGTATGGAACTATGAGTCAAATGTGCGAGCAGACAGAGAGATATAGATGTACTTCATATATCCTTCTAGGATTGCCGGGTTTGACAGGCCCACTGGCCCTTTTGCCATACACCTTCGCGTAGAAAACATTGATGTCGATGATACCCTCGTAATCGACTTCGAGGAATCTGTAGAGCGCGTAAAAATCTCGAACTGAGTTCTAAGATAGTACGGTTATGAGCGCTAATAAATTGTTCAACGCTAGGCAATCGAACCTGAACTGGTGTCCCAGTAAGACAGAGACCGTGCGTCTTTTTGATGCCCCATGCTGCCTTAGCAGATTTGGTGTCTGGGTTGCGGAACGTGTGGGCTTCATCTGAATTTGCGGTGTTCAATATACTGATAAATAATATATAGCGCTGAGTATTGGCTTACCTGCTATGAATCGGTACCATCGGACACTGAAAAGCGTGTTTGCAGCTTCTGGATATCGTTGAAACTTGCTATATTGTATGCCAAGCTGCGTATAGGTAATGAGCTAATGTAAACAGAACAAATAAGTCATCAACATCTACGTTTCAGTATATTTACAACTCACAACGACGTCAGTCGCCCGAAGTTTCGAGACGTCAAGTAAAGGGCTGAATTCGAGGGAGCGTAGTGTAGGAGAGAATGCCTTTAATTCAGCGCGCCACTGTTTAATCAGTCCTTGACTGGGCACCGCAATCCTGAAAAAGCGTCACAGATCAATAACATAGTATACCGCACTGGGCAGGGAAGAAAAAATACAGGTTTGCCGGACATCCTTTCTCTATCTTCCCAAAATCTTTACCCGGAGGATTGGCTAGAATAAGAGCGATGGCAACGACAGTCTTTCCGTACCTAAGGAAAATAAGCGATGAACATGAGCATTCATATGGAAGGACGAGACAATCGCACCCCATGGGATACGCTAGGATCGATCCGACTGTGTTCTTGATCTCGGTCGTCTCGGAGTCGCAAACGACGGGTTTCCCCTGCTCTCGTGCGATCAATAGCTTGAGGTCGAGAGCCTGATAAGGTTCGAGAGTCTGTCCAGGTGCGAAAATAAAAGTATGTCCGAGGAAGACAAAGGGAGACTTGGAATTGAAGAGTTGGTCGTCAGTCTGGTCGTCAGTATCGACAGCCTTGTCTTCGGTGTCGCATTCAGTGCCATCTCTGTTCACACGAAAGCCTAATGTATCAGAAAGAAAAGTGCCCTTCTGAGCGGTGAATTTTGAACGACTAGCAGTGTTGGGAGCATGGTCTGTTTCACGCTTTGTTGGTTCCTCTAGGGACGACCGTCCTGCGGTGGTAGGAGTCGGTAGAAAGCGCGGGAGGTTGTCAGGCGCTGCACTTCCGGCACTCTGACTGGCGGTTTGCGCTGTTGCTCCGCTACTAGAGCGCTCATTTACGGTTGCCACAGATTCACCAGAAGATGGTAGTATGTCCTCAGCCTTTGAAGACTCCGGGACCCGCTTTTTATTGGACGGGGGAGGGGTTGAAAGATAAGCAACAGCAGATTGAAGGTCATTACGAGACGAAGATGGATTTCTGCTCTTAGAAGGTGTAGCAGGAACTAAAGGGCCAGATGTACGAGGGTTTCGTGCCTACGATGAGAGTAAATGAGTGAATCTACAAGCATGCCATTTGTAATAAATCACACACCTCCCCTCCACGTTCCGGAGTTGCATCCGGTGTTAAGAGTGGTGCTTGCGCGTCCCGACCAGCGGGTTGAGCGTATAGAGTGCCCTGTATTAAATGAGTGCCGTGGTAAGACAACCAATAAGAAAATAACGAACAAAGATTGAAGAAAGAAAGACCTGTGAAGCACGGTCTGGATTTTGGAAGTTTAGAGCTAGAGGACCATCGCCGCTATTGCCAGGTGGCAAGTAATTTCGACGACCAACGGAAGGTGGCGTCGCTGGCGGGGTTGCTAAGTACGGAGGCTTCAGTGGCCACCTGGTCAACTTGCAGAAGACAAAAGACTTCAAAATGTAGTAATACCTGAAGACGCCGCTTGGGAGGTGTTCGGGCAGCTTGAGCAATCGGTAGACTTGGCTTCTCGTCTTCTCCTCCGGCAGCAGAGAAACCTCCCCGGAGGAAGGAAAACATGAACACAACGAGAACCGCGAGAAAAAGAATACAGTACGCCACATCTGAAGGTATTATATGTATTTGGCAGGTGCCACAGGGTCTGGTTGTTCCCATGTCTGCAGCGACCTGCCTAAATGACAACAAAGGCCTTTTAAACCTTTTCCCAATCTTATCGATTTCCGGCAGCAGTAGTCTTTGTCCGCCACGAGTTGGAGATACCTGAGTCATAGACACAGCACGGCAGCGTAGTGTACACTCTTCCTCTTTCATTCCTTTGTCATGCAGCGCAGATAAACCTAGAACGGTGGAGGCCTGCCTGCGGAGTTTTGACGGCAATCCGAACGTCGCTTTGTGTGCAATTTCGCAACCGCACCTGACTATACCGTAATTCCGAGTTTACCGCAAGCAAGATAAGACGACAAAGGTCGGTTAGGGTGTCAAATTCGAGTACTGAGTGATGAGTGCTCATCATGGATGTGGTGAAGGTTAAAACGACGTTGACGCATTGACGTTTCAATATTTCAATAGATCATCGGGAAAAGCCGGGCGTTGACGTTCATAAGTATGTCACGTGCCGGACCGACGCGCCTCTCGTTGAGGCGTTCCGTAATTCCCATATATTTCTAATCTTACCTACTTTACAGTAGCTCACAGGTTATCGATATCCCTTAAAACGCTACGTCGTGTCAATCAGAAGATTTTTCCCGGACAGCTCTTATGCTGTCTCGTTTCCTTCCGTTATCAGAGCGTGTACAGGCGAAGTTTCACTGCAATCACATATTCTCCGCATATAGTATGTGCAGATTTCCGTCGGATATGTTTTTCGCATGTTCTGGGAACGGTTTCTCCGTTCTAAATTCTCTAACTAGGGCGGAAGTTGCCTGATTTGACATTTTGAGCGCTTATTCTCCTAAAATTAGACGCTGACTATTTTTAGAGCGACACGGATGCCAAGCTGGCAGAGCCATTCGTGATTGATATCACCAAAACACAGGAAACCCTCCCCGATTCCGCCGAGGTCCTGCCACACAATGGGAACGGCTTTTCGAAGGCACTATTATCTCTGACAGAGCCAACGCCGTAGTTACCCCCACCATCCACAAGGCCAGCAGAACATGTACAAGGACTTCTCAGACAATGTACCGCAGAAGCCTGTTATTTCCTGCCTGTGTTGCGTCTTCCACGCATGAATCCCGCCGCGGTATTTTTGTCCTGTTCGCGGTGGTCACTGTATGACAGCTCCCCAAAATGGGTATGCCCTTTCTATCCCAGTCTTAACGCCCTATGGCAGTTCTCCTTCTATAGTTAGGACGATAGCATGAATGGAAAGACGCGACAGACATGACAATGTGCCTTAGGGTACCAGAGGAACAACCGCGCGGCGATGGTCTAGATTGGGATGAGTAGCGCACGATGGCCGGTGTGATAGCTGGCCGATTCGCACAGTTTCGTCTCCGGTGATGTTAATGTGGACGTTCTTCGACTTCTGAGTTCGAAGTACTCGCAGATCGGCAGACTGAAAATCGCGAACGTACCCGGTACAGAAGGCCGTTATCACGCCATCACAGTGCCTACCGCGACCAAAGCTGGCTTGATAACAGAGAATGACGCACGAGCGATATGAAGTGGAGTTGAATTCTATTAATTGAAGAATCTTAATGAGTGCCGGGGTTTCAGGTAGATAGCGAAGCGAAATAGAAGTGTAGATAACGGGATGACGATGTTCGATAGCCTGAGTAGGTGTACCACAGAATACGGGCTATCTTAGAGTAATGACATGATGAAGGCTGTTGCAATTCGGCTCGAGCATAGAACGCGCGAAGGTCAAGCGTCCGCGTGTGTGTAGTCCAACATAGCGCATGGTAGAGAAAGAATATAGCATCTGCAGCTCGGCAGAAGTGTCAATATCATAATGTGAGCGCACGGTGCGGCGAGTGGTGTTACAGTTTTACACGGGGAAGGTTTGGTTTCCTGCCATAGTTCCAAAATGGGCCAGCGAAGGTCTATAGAGTATGCTTACGGGAACGGGTGGCGGAACCCCCGCCCTCCCGCGGCGGAGGTGGCTTCGATCCACCACCGGTGATACAAGCGGAAAAGAGAGGGCGTTTGCATGCAGCGCTATCTCAATCTTTCGGTCGTACGGAGCTCTGGGAGTTTGAGAACCTGCGTGCGGAGAAAGCGCGGGCAGTGAGTATAGCATGAGAGAACAAAGGACTGGCGCCTACTTCAGTTTCTCAGCGACAGCCCTGTGATTACGTAGCGATAAAGATAGACCGATCGTCAGCGTCATATTCCATTATGCGTGTCAAGACCGCGCTGATTGGCGAAGAAGAAGAAAATAATGAAAATGGACGACGTCGGTCCTCCGCCGCGCAGTACATGGAGAGAGAGAGCGCGCGCGCTTCGATTCGGATAAGAGAAATGAAGTGGTCCAAGAACTCACTTGAGCAGATGTATGTCGACCCGGAAATACCGCCACCCCGATTTGCTGTGCTTGGTGGCACGTTTCTGGAGCGCTGCGTGCTGCGAGGCGGCAGTGGCCTGTGTGCAGCCCCTCTCTTTGCCCCCCGCCTCGGAGACGGCGGGCGCTGCACCCTTATCGTCGGCGGTGCCTTCCGGCGCCATGTCAGGTTGTTCTGCGCATTCCGAGGGTCGAATTTGACACTCAGATCAGCGAACACGTCGGCGGGCGGCAGCACGTACCTAGATAGATCGAGTGCTCGTCCCATGAGATCAGCGTAGCGCCGCGCAGCGGCGACGAGCGCTTCTGCCCGCCTGGCGCGTACCAGTACGGCTTCGCCGCGACGCGGTGCTGCCCCCGTCGCCGCTTCCGCTCGTCGAACACGTGCGGGGCGATCCCGCTGATCACCTCGCGCGGCGTGGGCTTGAAGTGGGCGATCGCCTCCGCCGTGCTCGCGTACACCTTCGCCACGCGCTGTAGCGATGGGCCGCCGGGCGCCGTCGGGGCAGCACCGAGGCGGGGCGGCGGGGTGCCACCCGTGCGCTGCTGCTGCTGCGCAGGTGGCGGCGGCGGCAAGGCGACTGGTGCCGGCGCAGACGAGCTGGCGGTGGGTTGAGATTCCTGTAGGGCCTCAGACATCTCGTGGGTTATGACGACGCTCTGCGGCCGGATTGGCAGTGGTGGGGGGGCAAGGCAAGGGGTGTGGTTACGGCTTTTGTTCGGGTGGTAGTATAAGGGTTATACTTGGCGGCGCTATTAGCGCGTTCTACTATCAGGCACATTTAATGACTCCATCAGGCTGGCGTCACAGGCCGAAGCACCGCCATGCCTTTACAGCATGGCAGAGCACTGCCGGCCAAATGTTTTGAGCACTTGACGCACGCTTGATCTTCGCGCATGCAAAAATTCAATCATCGGCGTACTTGTACTCCGAGATACATACTTCACATCAGCCACCTTCTGCCAACGCATTCATATTCGAGCAAGGACTGTGCAACAGCCGCGCATAGTTATTGCAGAAATTCCTGGGCCGGTCTAACAGAAGCACAGGCCCAGCTCACTGGTCACCGATTGCTTCTCTTCATCCGTCCCTAGCGGCAGTCAGTAATAAAAGGTGCCTGCCGAGTATGATGACGCATTTGGCCGCAGCGCGTTGATTGGTGAACGGCATTATCGCATTGCCATTTACCCACTTCTACCCAACTTTAACCAGGACGTGTTCGGAGATCTGGGATTGAGGAAAGAAATCAGTCGAAGAAAGCAATGGATTACAGGTACAGGCGATACTATAAAAAGTACAATCAGACGACGGGATTAGAACTTATTTCGCTTTCTCATCTTCATTGAGAGTTCTGGACCTCTGGCGGGCAGGCAGAATCAGCAACACATGCCAGAGGGCATAACGCGGATCACATACTTTCGGTTCTTTCCCTTCGTGTCCTGCTCGTCAACGTCCATATTCATGTTCTCGCGGTCTGCACCCTGATACCCCGCGCGCCGCGAGGCCATGCCGCCCCCAAGGCTTTTCTCCTTCTGCTTATCATGCACCTCCTTCAGGTTAGCTTGCAGCAGCCGCTCGTGTTCTTGCAGGTTCATCTTCGCAGCTGCGGTGTCTGCTGCAATCGAGTTTATTTTCGCATCGAGCGTAGTCAGGACACCGGATGTCGTCGAAGCCCTAGAGCCATAAGCATACACCGGCTGAACTCAAAGAAGGACTCAAAGAAAGACTCACCAATCTCTGAGCGATGCTAACACTTGCTCCAGCTTTCCGGGTTCTAGGTCGCGTCCCATAATGTATGACACCTCCAGCTGTTCCTCCTTTTGATCGAGCTTGCCCTGGAGTAGGTCGAGATAGATTGCGTCGATAATAAGATCTTCCAGCTCGCGCACACTCGAGACGTCAAGCGCGCGCTGAAGATCGACGTATGGGAGGATCTGAGAGGGCAGATCAGCACCCCTGGACAGCCAAGACGCCGACTGATGCTCACACGACGTTGTTCCGCCAACGACACAATGGTAAGGTGCTTCAGCTTCGTGATTTGGTTCTGGTTTAGAGGCGGAAGTGCGTCCTTATACTCTGCGACAAATAAGCCAGATATTCGACAAAGGGAGAAACTGAGGGAACGCACGAAGATAATCCTGGTATGTCTTGTACGAGAACAGCTGTAGCAGCGACAGAAACTTGTGATGTTGGTCGCTTTTTGCAAGCTGTAGAATGAATCGTAACCAGATCCACACCTTTGGCTAAATTTCGGGTACCTCTTGGATGTTTGGCAGCTCGAGCAATTCGGAGAACACGAAAACCCCTGGCGCCGATGTTGCATCTTGGATGAGCTTTGCTGCTGCGGCACCTTTCAAAGATTTAGCCATGAGCAAGAACGGTTCTAGTTTGGCTGAGAAGTTCGCGAGTTCCATGATGCTCTGGTCCTGATAATGTCTATAAGAGTCGAGTTCGAGTGAGTGTTAACTTTCAAGAGGCGGTGGCACAGTCTTGACAAGGTGATTGATCACGTGCTCCCCAATGTTGGCTCAAGCTGGATTTTTTTTTTTACAAACTTCGCCTTGACTTTCAATTCAACGTTCAACTTTGGTGACTCATTTTCTCTCGTTTTCAACCAATTCCTGCCTTTTCATTCCTCAGTTCTTCGGTTCATTTGTCTGCCATATTTCTGGGGAACACTCGGGGAACACAATCAAAACACGATGCATTGACTATGCGACACATCGAAGGCTGTCGAACTGGCAGGACTTTCGCCTACTAAGCTTTCCTATTGACTGGGTCCTCCGATGTTCTAGCTTAAATTGTTCAAAACACAATCGACTCAAACCTATTCTCCGACATCTTGATAGTGTGCTCAATATGACCTAGCCAAATTCCAGAGAGACGGCTCTGAACTCGGAATGGCAAACGCACACCAACAGTCAAACTCGGATCAAACACCGCAGGTCTGCAGCTCTACGGTGTCGATAATTCAGGCACCCACCTACTTGTGTATCAACATCCTTAGACATCACGAAATCCCCGTGCTATACGCATCATCTATTCCTCAACCCTTGCTGTCTACAAACAGCCAAGAACCAAGTTATCAGACGGGAGACGGGAATAGGAATCGCTGGCCCTGATTTACTGTGGTACCATAGGCGAACTTCTCTGTGAACCCCCGCACCTCTTTCGCCGACAACTCTTCGCGGAAATTGTCAGAATTTTGGTCCCCGCTGTCTCGCTTATCCCCATAGCTTGCGGTTTCCCAACCTGGAGAGATCCTGCACCGTCTACCCATCGCAGAATGATCGCTCTTACTTTAATTGATAGTCTGAGGCAGCTTACCTTGAGCACTATTGAACTCTGTTCGATCGGAATGTGTTAGAGGTTACTTGCAATGTAACGCCGTACGCGACAACCTCTACCACATGGTCTCGGATACTCGGCGACTGAGTGATATGCAGAATTTTTGCAGAAGTCTATAGCAACAATTCTATCTAAAATTATTCTTTGATGACTGGCAGATCGATAGTAAGGGTTCTAAAGTATCAGTTTCTCTACAAACGCGGCAAGTTCCTTCGTCGCCACACCACCCTCGTCCCAGGATTTTTGCATCTCAACCTTTATGGCCTGAGCTTTCCTCCGCATCTCCTGGCCCACCTCTCCGCGTGACGCGTCGATGATTTCGCGGATCTCGCGTCCGACAGCCGCGCGGGTCCCCTCGGGCTTTCGACCCCCAAGCCTGTGTATAGGCCCTAGGCCCTGTCCATTTCTCACTTCAACGAGTTCAAACGCAACATTGAGACCGTGAGCCGCTTGCAGTGAAGCGATGGGCTGGTCAGCCTCGATAGGCCAACAAATCCTGTGCGATAATTAGTCTCATGGATAGAAGCGGCCTTGCAGTTCCTATAGGACTTACAGAGGAGTACCACTGCCGAGCGACTCGGTAACACTGCCTTGTCCTCCATGTGTAAGGAACCAGCCGGTCGCCTGCACAAGTAACACTGTGAATTACTTTTGTGATATGTGCGATAGAGAGACATACTGGATGGTTGAGTACATATTGCTGCGGAACCCAGCTGGACAGAATGCCGAGACCCGAGGTCTTGATAACGTTCGAAAGTTCCGGTGGGATTATCGCAAAAGGTGAGGCATGGCATAGTATCTTTGACAGGCTTAAGTGAATGAGATCACGGGAATGCCAAATAGACCTACGAAAGGGAATTTCTTGTCTATGAGGCCCAAGATCAGCTCTTCGATATACTCCTGCACCGGTGGCCAGAAGAAACTTCCAAAAGACACCTTGACTTCGGATCAGATGATTTCAATACAAGATAAACTTTTGGCTTACGAGGATGACCGATTGCTTCCCATGTTTTCCGAGCATCTCCTCTAAAAATTCACGGACATCGGTAGCGCCTTCGTCCGTTGGTAGCGTATCCCAATAAGTACGAGGAAGAAGAGGCCCTACTCCATATACTTCCTTGCCGTCCTCTGCCCACCATTTCTTCATGGCCTCATTGGCCTTGCCTTCAAGAGCATACGACGACGACACAACAACGCCATCGCAATTCTTAAAGACCCTAGAAAAAGAAGTTACCGTATAGGTCTAAATTAACTATACAAATCAGACTTACGCATGGCCGCTTACGATGAGCGGATATATAGACGGTGGAGCAGGTAACTTGAGGATGGGGTAAGATAACATAAAATGGTCGTGAATTTGAATCACTCACCTCTTGAGGGAATAATTCATGGTCATAAACAGGCGGGAGACCAGGAAGCTCGACGATTGCACCTGACGTTCGTCTATATATCTAAATCCGTCAAGGTTTATCAATTCATTTGACCTACAATTACGATCAATTACAAACGGACTCACTTTATCTCCAATTTCCGCTCCAATGGCTCCCGTCATTCGAGCTTCCTCTTCGACCTTCGCTGGAAAATCGCCTAAACCACCTAGATGTTCTGGGCCCCATATACGAGTTATTGCGGCAGGAGCACCCGTCGCCCAGGTAAAGATCCGGACGGAATCCCCTGCTATCTCCCGTGTCGAAAATAGCGTCGGTCCTAGGAAGAACTGGAAACGACATGTCAGACGTATAGGGTGTTAGCACCAAAAAACATACACACATCCAATAGGACTGCAACCGGTGCTTTGACGGCACTGTAAGTCACGCCTGTCGTGGCACAGGTAATTGCTTTCGCTGCGTGAAGAGTTTTGTACGCTTCTGGCCACGATACAACTAAAGGTCCCAGGAGTTTGAATACATCCTGTTCGGTGGAATCGACGGTAGTCAAAATTCTGGGAGTTGGGCATAAAATCAATACGAAACATATACGCCGCTTTACTGCAGAACGAACCTGATACGTGAATCATGTTCCAGTGGGATGGTGGTGTGAGCCGAGATTTCAGCTTTTGTTTTGGCAAGCAGGTTCGGGCCGATAAAGAATGTCACCGCGATTTTCTCATTGAATTCCAAGAGACGAAGAGCCAGTTGAGTTAAAGGTCTAACATGACCTGCTCAACAAGTCAGCGTCACGGCCAAACTCGCCGTTCAAACATACAGACTCACCCCAAGCTGGAAGCGGTGCGAGCACGAAATGAGAACTATCTTCAAGAGCCATCAGCGACAATTGTTCAATCTTGGCGACTGATTGAGTTTTTATCTCTGTTTTGCATACTGCATCCGGGCGATTTCGGCCGTAATGGGAAGTGAAACGGCGAGTAATATGGCGTGCATGTTGGTGCGTGGGTTAATATGTAACCACGAGAAGCTGTCAATCGCAACACGCGAGCAAGAACATAGCAGAACATACCCAATTTTGGAGGAATACCGCTGGAAGAAGACTTGATATATGCTCACATTGTGCTACATTTTCCCTCGCTTATAATCACCCGTCAAATCTGACTCATCTTGTACACCACTGAACGTGTTCCGCGCACCAAAACCTTGCGAATTATCAGGTAATATGGTATAGATACAGATCTTTGTAGGCTTGATTACGAAAATCCTGTCCTAATTGATGGATTAAATATAGGTAAGGGATGTGCCTATAGACGCGGCGCGGCGGCATCAGTCCACGTTGCAAAACAGGATAACGCGAAGAGTCATACCTCGGTGTTGAATACGTATTCTTGGAGTGTACAAATTAGCTTCAGCAGAAAATGACGGCAATGTAACATACTATTGAGAGGCAGGACATCCGCGTCCGAGAATAATAGGTATAGGTATTTCAGTGTTTCGCTCTGTCAAACTCCAACATTGAGTTTCCAATTCGCTAGGAGATCAAGAGCAACACAAACAAGGAAAAATGTCTCCATTTTGTCCATCTTGATGCTCTTTACATTGTCAACGTTGAGAAGGGAGGCATAGCCGCCAGTCTCGACACGACAATACTTTTGGATGGCCTGAAAAATATTCCAGCCATATTCACGGTATTTAGCATCGCCTGTTAGCCTATACGCGATAAAGAGTGATTCGATAGTCTCGGGGCTAGCATTTCATATCTCAACGTCAGCCGAGAGAGCGAAAGTTCCGTCAAGGCCGAAGGCAGTCGACTCACCGTAAGATATAGCGGGCATCATAAGAGTTCTGGCCGGGTAGGCTACCATTGCCATCATGGCTTAGCTACATGGAAGACATAAGCAAAAACGAGGTGCGACTCACTTGCCACCTTTGATGTACCAGTCGCGTGTCTTCGTGTGCAGATCTTTATTTTCTTCGGTCCAGAAGTGTGCAATCTCAGGGGCCAGTCCGCTGAGTTGAAAGTATGTCAGATCCATGTCGTCATATCGTCAAGGAACATACGTTGCACTCGCGGTGTATGTATCCACACAAGTCTCGATGAGTGCTTCGCCGAGTTTCCAATCTGCCTGTGCATCTTCGGAGAGTTGGGTCAGATCTGGAGGAACGGACACAGGGCTCTTGGTGCCTGTGGTTGTTGCGCCTAGCATTAACGAGCCGCCAAGGAAGCAGACGAGGTGGTCTTGCTTCGGGGATACGCGCCATCCGCTGGAATCCATCATGTTAGTGCATGTCAGAGGAACAGCATTATAAACGAGAGGCATACACCCGTCCGTTTGGAAGGCGCTCAGGGAGAAGCTCATTGGTGTATGTATGACCCTTGATCACACCTTTTCTAACGAGCCTGGCGTGGATTGCCTTCATTGTCTCTGTATACATCTTGGGGAGGATTAGCTGAGCTGGGTCGGGTAACACCAATATCAATCACACATACGTCGAGATACACTCTTTCTGACTTATTCTTGACAAGGGATGATTTCAGTTTCGGATAAAGGCGACAAAAAAAGTATTACAGTTTGCAGATATTGCTTTCTAGGGAAGTGGCGTAGCGATGTGAGTGCCCTGAGATCAGATTGCAAGGGTTGTAACTTACAAGAGATATTCGTAGTATGAGTCAGCTCTTGACCCAAGTCGGATTTCAGAGACCATGAAATCCCCGTTTGATGCCCTGTGATCCCCATGTTAGCACCAACTAAAATGCTGCATTTCTTTGCACAAACCCCATGAATATTGGAACTAAGATAGAATCCGCACTCTTAGTCGCGGCTTTGATAACTTTCATCACCTAAAAGTTATGAATTCTTGGTGATCAACCCCGCATTTGCTAAAAACACACCTTTTCAGCCTTTTCCCAATACACGTCATTATTAGTCAAGAAACTAAGATACTTTAATTCGAGTTGCAGCGTCGACGCCTCTGCCGTGCTAATAAGGCCGGGATTGCCGGGGTCATCCATACCTTCGCGCTCCTTGAGGTTAATCTGGGGCAGTGGTAGACCACTCTGAGTGTCAAAAGCTTGCAGGATGCGGTCTGCCAGATCAACCGCCTTTTCCAGAAATAGGGAATCGCCTCTCGATAGGTCGTAAGAGGACAAGAGGCCACCTAGAACGCGTATGGTGATCTGAAAATGGGCGTTATTGTCGTATATAAAATGCAGTCGAGCAAGGGCGTCACATACTTCGAATGTATTAAAGTTTGCATTACGGTCAAATGTCATTTTGTTGGAAATCCAGCTCCTCGCCCGTTGGTATTCCTCGTCTAAACCCATGATCTGCATCGTATCCAACGAGTCGATGACAGTGTAGCCTACCCCTCCTTGGTCCGTTAGATTTGACCCAGTTTTAGTTAAGGGTTTGTATTCGTCGCAGCCCATGGCATCTCTCTCTAAAGATATTCAGATTTGCGCTGAAGACTGGTGTTCAAAAAGCTGACCATATGCGGTCCATGCATACTAGAGATTCATTTTATAAATTAATCCAGTGGATAGCAAGTGAATTCACACCTTAAAAGCCTCCACTACCTGGTCCCGTCTCTCGAAATCCGTTGATATGAGCCCTGGAAGCGTCGCGTTAAGCCCACCGGCGGGTTTCTTGTTGAAGCAGTTTGACCAAAGTCGAAATAGATCTGTCTAGGCCATGGTGAGGCCCCAATCCCGAATTCACACCGCGAAATGATGCAACTCTTACCTGGTATGCATATATAGCCACCGCCACTACGAGCATTAATAGAGATGACTTTCCGAAGGTCGGTGGGGGTGGCTCCTGCTTAGCGACGCGCTCGCTCTCTGCACCATTACTGGGCGCCTGCGGCGGCGTCACTGTCGCCGGTTCCATGATGGTGGTCGAGTTCAACCAGGAAGGCCCGGGGCGCGACACGTCAGACTCGGACTTGACGGTCACGCGAGCGCGCGGCGCGCCACGCTCAATTGATCAATCCCAGTCAAAAATGGCCCTATATAGAAATGAGTAGACAAATTAACGAGAAAATGTCTTTGCCCACACAATTGACTATTTTGT